>CAFUXE010000282.1:48888-106894 GCA_903364295.1 Serranus cabrilla | reverse complement strand
AAACAACGTATAGCCCTTTGAAGGACATAAAGGCTTTGAGCCATCGTATTCTATCAATCTGGTGGTGATCTGAGACCTGATGCTTTATATAGACAAATGTATTTATACATGTTTGTGGATTTGGATACATCTAGTCTATTTCTAATGGTGTAATACATCGCATAGTGCAACGTCACATTACAGGAACTTACTGGGTCTAAAAATAAAGTGTTATTAGCTAAATATAAACTACATGCGTACATTCACAGTAACAGCAAAACGGTTCGAAGAAATGGTTGGGAAAATGTGCTAAATCATATATGCAAATATGCAGCACTAAAGACATTTATATTGAAATGAACATGCTGGATAGTGAACAAAACTATCAAAATAAAACAAGCCGAAGAAACCATGCAAGTTTTGAAATGTACAAATTATTTGATATCATGCTGTTATGTCGAGCGTAAATAATGCAACAAAGCGGTCGAGCGTCACATTTGCTTTACCAAGTCAGATTAGTGAGCAGCAGCACAGGTGAATGATGTTGTGACTCTTATCAATCCACCGCAAAACCAACTTAATACAATGCAGTCCCATGAAACAAACCACTGTGCAGGAGGTGCACAAGGAACACGTGTCCGGGTGGAAACTAATTTTCCTGCATTTTCATGTAGTTCCGCCACAACGGCGGGATAAAGAGACAAACCAAGCAGCGACTCACTTTTATCACAAGCAGGGGCAATTTTGGCATCATTGGAGATCCATTTTCATTATTCATCTTCATCTTATTATTTCCCAGGACACGTTGTTGGTGTAGTTGCAAGCGGGTCTGTACAAAGATACATTTGCAAGGAATGCAATGAAAGGAATGAAAGGAATGCAGAGTGGCACTAAATCAACATAATTGTGTCCTATATGTTTGATGAAAGATAGAGAGAGAATGATGACTGTGTGCTCAGTATTAGGCTACAGTAACCCCACAGCGTTACGTTAATAAACGTTACATAACGCACATCGTGCCATTATTCAAGTACATTGCATATATTCTCTATATCCTTCTCCTTATAAAAAAGTCACAGTGTACATATTTTTCTTATAGTTATTTACACAATATAATTTATGTAGAAGTTGTTTTAATTGGTTTATTCTATATCCACGCTTTGCTTGTTGCGAAATGTTGCTTTTATATCCACTCAGGATCAGCTCATATGAGATAAGAATTTATTGGAGAAATTCAGTCGTCACACCAGTCTAAGATACAGGTTACAAAGATATCAAAACGAGATTAAAGACATAAGGAATTATAAAGGCCAACATACATACATCTACATACATTACTTACAAATCAAATATATAAAATACTTACATTACATAAATACTTCGGTATATGGCTTATATTTTGTTATATGGACAATAAATAAAAAATATATAACCGCAAATGTACACAGTATAGTGTAAAAAGCAGTGGAGTGACATATGGGGAGTCCTACATTATGTCATGCTGGTGTTAAACATATTAGAGTATTTTTATACATCCATAACAAAGACCAGTGTCTGTTTGTTCATACTCCTGTACAGATGGGGGCAGTATTGCACCATTGAGTCGCAGTTTGTTAACAGTCATAAAAACAAAAGAAGTCGTCTCAGCTCATCACGCTGTGCTGCTCTCTTGCCGCTGGAGTGCTTGTTGTGGAGAGTAGTCTTGGCTGTCTGCTGTTGGGTTTCTTTAGCGGAAAAAAGGCTTCACCACCTTTGTGGAAGAAGGATTTCACAGTATGGCGTTAAACCTAACCATCAACACAAGCAATCCGCCTCTGGGTGAGTGACAGCCTGCCCCCTGAGTAAATACTTCTTCAGTGAGCATGCATCCAGTGACAGCTGGGTAGCTAGCTGTTAGCACTGTTACGTGTCACCCTAACAAATGACACAAACTATTCCTCTTTGGTGTTTATTTAACTATTATAAAAACATATTTATAGATAGCTGCGTCCAGGGAAAATAAAGACACTGGGCTCTTCTTCAGGATGTATGTGACACGGAAGACACAAAGCAGACAGTAGAATTAAAAGTCAATATTCATCTGTTATTGTTTTGTCAAAATTGTGTCAGTATTTTGTTATATGGAAACCTGCCAAATTGCGCATGTTTGCCACTCAAAAATGAAAAGACTTCTGACGAAGATAAGTTGTTATTTATCAACTAAGCAACAATTGTAACTTGACCTATATATATGAATTTAAACTGGTATGACTGTATGTCCATATAAGTTAAAATGGGGCGTGTTTGGAGTTAGCTAAGCAGCTAGCAAGCCGGCGAGCTAATGAGAGGCTGCAGCTCTCACAAGCTAACGTCAGCTAGCTTGTCGTCGTGGCACCCTGAAACACAACATGTGGACAGTTTGTACACATTTCATTTTCGTTACCTTACATTATACACTTCCTCTTTTAACTTTTAACACGAAAGACTTACAAACACTGCCTCATTATTTGCAAAAAGTGATGATGTACTTGAAAATGACACATGGATAAATCATACAGGAACATACATTATGGATCACTTCACACGCTGACATGAGCTCACCCAGGTTAGATCAGGGTGGTTCAGGTTTAGACACATGCAACGTTACATGTTGCTAAAATGTATTTAAAATGACGTTTCTTGTTATTTATTAGTTAATTTGGTTCAATAGAGTCCGGACAAAACTTTCCAGGGGTTAGTATGTCAATGCTTTGTCCTATGATAAGCTAATCTATTGACTAGCTTTGACAGCGACTAAACAGCGCCCCCTACGTCCGCAATGAGAACAGCAGGCTGATGCAAGCATGCTGAAACGTGGAGTGCTGGATGGAGAGTGTGTATCTTTGCAACCTGAGTTCTGTTTCATTTGCTTTGCACCAGCTTTCTTCCTGGAAAGTGAAATATTCTGGGCAGCCTTGGTGGTTGGAGTGCTGCCAACACCCAGTTTTTATTTGTAGAGGTGAACCTACGAAAAGAAAAGCCATCCACGCATCTCTTCCACCAGACCTTGATGTAGACATTTAACATGCAGATATATGGGACAACCAGAGAGGCAGGAATGCTGAGGACACAAGGAAAAAGATAACCTGATTAATGTACATGAGCTTCATAATCTTGCATAAATGGAGTATTTTTTTTATTCAACTGCTTTCTTTTGACAATCCTTAATTATCAATAACCAACAAATGATACAATAAACAATAATCTTTTGATATTTTGCTTGTTAGTTTCGCTTTACTTAAAGCTCCCATTGAACTGTCTGTGCACAAAGAACCTCAGGATGTTATGTTTGTGCTTCGAGCTGATGCTAGATACTTGAAATTTACCCCTAATTCTATTACAGGTATTGATATCAAGTTTATAGCATGACAAGAATTTTTATGCAAAGCCAGTTCAGTACTGACATGTTGAAACCCACTGTATGAGACAAGCAGTAGTTCTATAAAGATCACAGGTAACAGAGTGCATGCTTTATATGATCACAGGACCAGTTCAACTGGTTCTCAAATTGAAATGTCTTTGAAGATTGTTTGACAAAAAGGTCAGGTTGTTCTGCACTGAAGATACCTTAAGGTGGAGTTTAAGGTGCGCATTTTGTAGACAAAGTTGACTGAAGCTGATTTATGCTGAAAAGCCATGTTTACCTAGACTCCCAACAAACACTAATAAAAATAGATTTTTTTATGCCTCTGCCTCTTGTTCGTCTGTCTTTCCGGCCCATTCTCATGAATGCAATATTGCAGGAATGCCTTTCGGGAATTTCTCCACATTTGGCCCAAAGTCCACTTTGACTCAATTAAGAACTTATCCTACTTTCACTGATTATTAACATACCTATTTTGACCATAACTTTGGCATGGATGTAAATTTCATTAGCTGACATTCAACTGTGAGGCGTTAATTGTAGTCTCCTCTGCCCTGCAGGAGCGCTCCTGACAGCCGAGCATGTGAAGGGCAGTGTGCAGGTGTCAGTGGAGGAAGGCAAAGACACCCGTCTTCATGTCTCAGAGTAGGTGACAATCATTTCATCAAACTACTGAATTATTTGAAACAGCATCCATGACAATGTGTTGTTTTTATTAATTTTCATTCTTTTCTACTCCATGTACTGTTTCCCTCCCTCAGTGCGATCCAGTTCAATGATGCCAACTCCATCAGTCGGTACCTGGCCCGGGTGGCTCCCGCTCTTGGCCTCTACGGAGCCAACATGATGGAGCAGACTGAGGTGTGTGTCTGTGTAGGTGTGTTAGAGATTTTCTGTTCTGTTTCCACAGTTGAAATACTGTCTGGTATCTGCAGGTGGACCACTGGTTGGAGTTCAGCGCCCGGCGTCTGTGTGGTCAGCCCGGTCTGAGCGTAGCGCTGGGTGAACTGAATAAGGCCCTGTCCCTGCGCACCTTCCTGGTTGGACATGCCCTCACCCTGGCTGACCTGTCTGTCTGGGCTGCCCTCAAAGGTCAGTACCATGTTCCAGTTGGGTTGCCTGCCATTCGTTATATTTCTTTTTCTGTCTGACTATTTTAGTGTGTAATTTGTGTAGCTGAACAGGTGAAATGCAGCTCTACAGGTTGTGGTTGTTTCTCTGCAGGTCACGGGGAATGGCCAAGTCAGGGAAAATCCTTCTCCCATGTCTCTCGCTGGTTCTCTTTCCTGAGCTCACAGGTTCCCTTCACCTCTGTGGGCAACAAGTATGCCAGCAAGAAAGCTCCAATGAGCAAATCCAACGTAAGTGACATTTCAGACATTGACAAGATTTGTGATTTAATGTCTCTTTATGTCCCCTAAAATATCTGACCTTGACTATGCTATCTTGAAAAATATGACTTATCGCTGAGTGCTTTGAAATTATTTGAAACATGTCTGAAAAACTTAACAGTTATTTGTGTGCAAAGTCTTTTATAGCTTAACAAAACACAGACTGTTGCTCGAGATAGAAGCTGAATTGATCATTCATGATAAAACGCCTCTCAGTCTTGTTATCAGTTAATTCAAACTATGATTTGTTTGACTTTGCTGGAGCTTCGTTTAGGGGGAAAAGTGTTGGAATAAATGGAGCTGACTTGTTGTATTCCTTTTTGTGTCCTTGATAACAGTCAGATGAAAAGAAGCAAGACGTTGGCAAGTTTGTGGATTTGCCGGGAGCTGAGGTGGGCAAAGTGGTGGTTAGATTCCCTCCTGAGGCCAGCGGGTAAGAATTCAGGTCAGATTGTATTTTGTCATTTAGTACATCCCTTAGCAGGGCTAATTTACTTTTTCTCTCTTCCTGGCCAGATACCTGCATATCGGCCACGCCAAGGCTGCTCTGCTCAACCAGCACTACCAGGTCACATTTAAAGGCACTCTCATCATGCGCTTTGATGACACCAACCCTGAGAAGGAAAAGGAGGACTTTGAGAAGGTAAAACACACAAATCTCAGACCAAGTGAAATAAATAATAAATAAACATAATTCTTTCCTTACTACTTGTACAAAACCAGAAACATTCTGTCTTTTCATCATTCAGATGAAAACAAATGCGAAAAGCGTTTCCAGCTCTTATTGGTGCGTCTTTTTTGCTCCTCAGGTGATCCTGGAAGATGTTGCCATGCTCCAGATTAAACCAGACCAGTTCACCTACACCAGCGACCATTTTCCCACCATAATGGGATTTGCCGAACAGCTGCTTTCTGAGGGCAAGGCTTACATCGACAACACGCCTCCTGAGCAGATGAAGCTGGAGAGGGAGCAGCGCACTGAGTCCAAATGCAGAAATAACAGTACGCCTATGGAAACACCCCGTGTTCATCAGTCACAGTGAAGGTTGAAGCTACAGTGCAGATTTCTAAAGCTGCGATGTCCATTTCTCCTGTGTAGCGGTGGAGCAGAACATGAAGATGTGGTCGGAGATGAAAGCTGGGACAGAGAGCGGTCAGACCTGCTGCATGAGGGCCAAGATCGACATGAACTCCAACAACGGCTGCATGAGAGACCCCACCCTCTACCGCTGCAAGAACACCCCTCACCCTCGCACTGGAAGCTCCTACAAGTACGCGACTTAAGTAACTCCAGCATAAAACAATTATATTGGCGCTCGTCGAACTTCTTACTTTATTATACAGAAACTGGATAAAATTTAAAAGCACAGAATTTAATGTTTTCACAGGTTGTGGTTAGTGCAAATGGCTGTATTTAATTTTTAAGAAAATGTTACAGGTTTTGGCGATCAGATGGTCAACAACTGGATAATTTGGAAATATTCTATATTCCTCCTTTCTTCCAGAATCTACCCAACATACGACTTTGCCTGTCCGATAGTGGACAGTCTGGAGGGGGTGACCCACGCCCTGAGGACCACTGAGTACCACGATCGTGACGAGCAGTTCTACTGGATTATCGAAGCTCTGCGCCTCAGGAAGCCCTACATCTGGGAGTACTCCAGACTCAACCTCAACAACACAGTGCTGTCCAAGAGGAAGCTCACCTGGTTTGTCGACCAGGGATATGTTGATGGATGGTAGGTTTTAGTTTAATTTGACTGAGGACTGATGCCTGATAATGTGACTATTCAGAATGTTTAAGGTGTCTCTTTTCTGCTCCATCTTGTCTGTTCCCTTGTCCCCAAATTCCTCATGTATTCCTGCCTCTCCTCTCTTTACTATCCCCTCTCTACCCCCATGTTATCTTTTGACTTTTTTTTTTATCTCGCCCCCCAGGGATGACCCTCGCTTCCCCACTGTCAGAGGAGTCCTGAGGAGAGGAATGACTGTTGAGGGTCTGAAACAGTTCATTGCAGCCCAGGTATATTTGTCATATTTAGAGATGGGCAGGGAAAAGCCTGGATACAACTCTCAAACAAAGATGGGAGTTGATGATTGCAGAATTTGTCTTCATTTTCCATTTTTCTTACATTTCGTACATGATGCCACAGTCTGAACCAATAAGGCATCCTACAAAATTGCGAATAAGCGTTTTAGTTTCTTCTGAACCCCAAGCAGTTTCGGTTTTTGTTTTTGCTCCGGGTACATTTACTCACCGTGGCCTCGCTTTTCACTGAAGAATAATCCTCCAACACCTCTTTGCAAACAGCACAATCATAGCCTGAAGTAAGGAGAACATGATTATAATGCCTTAAATCATTAAAAAAAAATAAAAATTCATAGGCTCAGAATGTTTTTACACAATCTAGAACAAAAACTTTTGGGGCAAAATTTTAAATGACACAATATCACTAATTTGAACTTAAATTTGGTATTTTTTCCTGATGGAGGCGTTTCTCCCATGATGTGTTCAGGAACTGTTTGACTAAAAGATATATGTATATATTCTATATAAATAATAGTCAGTGCAAAAGGCTTTTGTATCAGTTAAAAAAAGTGTTTTTCTTTTGTCCGGCTCCTTTCAGGGTGGATCACGGTCAGTGGTGAACATGGAGTGGGACAAGATCTGGGCCTTTAACAAGAAGGTACTTTTTTCTCCTTTGTCATTGTCTGAAGCTCGCTGTATTCATTCAAGCATGGTCTGAATTTTGTAATGGCAATAATTGAAAATATTTCAAAGGGTTCTTCAGGAGACCCCTGTTGAAATGCAGACCATCAGGGTCTACTGACATTTATATTATCTGTTAGTTTTTTGGAGATTAAGGGATAATCCCTTTTTTTCGCCTGGCTTGTACGTTAGAGAAAGGGGGTTTACAGTGAATGAATACGACCCAAACCTCGCCTATAATTGACGTTCAGAAGATTGCCCGTGGGTTCACTGCTGGCATGGCTTCTTTCTGCTTTGCTGTTCTCATTCTGTTGAACGCTTTACTTTGCTCCCTGGTTTCATGCCTCATTACTCCGCCCGTACCCTCCATATCAGCCCCAATAACACTGAAAACCTCCAAACCAGCTGCTTCATATCATGTTCCACCTATGATGTGTTTTGTTGTTTCATCTGTCTGGATATCAGTGTTGCTTCCTCTGTGTGGTTTTCCTTGCTGGCACTTGCTGCTTCATCCCAGAGTCAAGTAGAAAAAATGTACATAAACAGAGATGGCATATGTATCCGATGCTAGGGAAAGAGCAAATAAGGGAGTTTCAAACTGTGGTTAGAACTTAAAGAACATTTTTTACTGAAGGCGGCCTGCATCACTTTTAAATGGTGGAGCTCTAAGGATGCATCAGGGACAACGTGCGACTGAACAGCTACAGAAATTAGTGATGACAGTTGGCAAAATATTGGGATTTAGGAACAAACTTTGGCTTTATATGCATGTTAAACTAACCCACACCTCCCTCCCCTTTTAAATTCCTTCATGTTAACTTGGCGATATGTAAAATGGCTTTAACAGCAGATGATGTTGAAGTGTGATTACAGGCATAATTAAAGTGTCGATAGCCCAATATTTAGCTAAAGCCATTGAGTTCAGTGAGTGCAGGTATACATATTGTATTAAATCATATTTACAATAATAAAATAATGGCCGTTTTTACCTCTGTGGTTCCTAAAATATCTGAAGGATTTTAGTCCTGACATTCAGCTCGCTGACAGTTTTTGGAGATCTGAAAATGTATCTGACTTACCAGATGGTTTGTTACACAGAACCACCCGGCAGCCGTCATTGGAAACTGTTATAAAAATACCCAACAGGTGATTGGATAAACAATCTGTTAATCACCATTTATCACAAGCTGGTGAAGCCAGGTGGGAGAAGAACTTTTTCATCGAGAAAAGCTCTCAGTGTTATTTGCTCTTTTTTAATATAACTGAAACTATTGCACCATCAATGCTAACCTCTTCAGGAGCTGCTGATCTTCAACTTTTGTACCCTTTTAATATGCTTACATCATTTCTAGTATAAACGTTTCAACGTAATGATTGTGGCAGACTTATGTTGCAAAACACAAGCTAAAGCATTAATGAAGCTTTGTCGACTCTGATTTCGTATATAATGTTGACTGTCAGAGAGTTATTCCCTCTGTGAAGTAATATTATTGCAATACAACACATTTTTTAACATGGTGTCTCTGCAGGCAGAGCTACTTAAGTCAATTGTGGTAGAAGCCCTCGCACTGTTGACCTAATGTTAATATATCACATATATATATTCACCGCGTTCCCATTTATTTATTTATTTTGTTTGGCAACAGAAAAAGTACAGATTATAAATGTTCATTAGATCCCAAGAGAACAGACATTTTTATTTTAAGTACTTTATATGTAATTTTTTTTTTTTTACATTTTGGATTGAGAATCTTTGGACTGCTGCAATCTCTGTAAAGACGCGTCTGCATACAACGCAACAAGATTTCGGCATCGAAAGAGTTCTGCTTTCTGTTTGTAGTCTGAGTAATATTGACAGTCATGTTTGAATGGGCTTTGGTTGACTGCAGGTAAACAATCCAGTGGAGAGCAAATGAGATGTAATCTCAGACCCCAGCAGCTTTTGTCTGATGACAGTTTTGGCTTTTTCTTAAAACGTATCTGAATTAATATGCGGAGGAATAATTCAATCAAAGATTTCGTCTCTTGACTCCAACTCCATTCTCACGTGTCAAGTTGCTAATAAGACAATGACCTGAGCACTGAAGAGGAAGCCTTGGCCCAGATAACCGTTATATATCCACTGGTTACACTGGAACCTCAGAAATAACTTTTCCCACAGAGGCTAAACTGCGTCAGACCGATAGGCGGCGAGTTCCAGTATTGCTGCACAAAAGACGAGAGAAACACTAAAGCAGCGAGGGGAAATATTGTAAACGTTCCATTCTCTGTAAATGTGTCTCTCCCTCTCTCCTCTCTCTTCCTCCCTCCTTGTATCTGACATTAAACAGCATCTCACTCTTCTGTTTCCAAGCTGCCAATTAGCTGTCTGAAGGTACTCCTCCACCTCCACCTCCTCCTGCTCATTTTCAGCCACTCCCCTCCTGCTTTCATCACGGGCTGGTTTAGCTGGAAATCCACCAACAGCCTTCACTGTTTTACCAGCCGATCAAATGTTATTCAGATTATCTGAATAATTATCCATTACCGGTCAAAGCAAAAGGCAGCAGAGTTGTGTAGTAGGAGGTCAGAGACACACTGAGTGTCCATCTGCTCCCTTGTGTTCTTTTAAAGCTGATGTCTGAACTAATCATGGAGGAGAAATGACAGGATTTAATGAAGTCATTGGTGAACTTGTTGTTTCGTGGTGGATTCTGGACAGCTCTGAATTGGCCTCCTGTGTGAAAGCTCATCCTGTATCATGGCACAAAATTTAGAACAACGGATCAGTGAAAGTGTTTTCCAGAAGGTGTTTATTGTTTATTCTGTTTGTTGCTTCCATCACTTTCCATTCCTCATCCTCACCGGTTTAAACTGTGACCGGACAGTAAATGTGTCTGTTGGGTTAATAAAATAGTCATCGTTATTTTGGTAATTGATATTTTGTTTGATAAAAGTTTAGTTACCCAGCTTCTCAAATATGGACAACCAAATTTTCTCAATTTTACATCCTATTTACCTGGATGTCTTTAGGTTTTGAACTGATAACAAGACTACTGTTGCGATTTTGTGAGCAATGTGTTACAAAAATAGTTAATTTTAGTGTCTATCATGTGAATATTTTGTATACCAGTAGGTGGTTTGCTTTTGTCCCAGTAATACAAACAAGCAATAATACGCTTGATGATTTAATGAACATTAAGAGGAACAATAACACTTTTGCATCACTCTGTGCTTGGACCCTAATAATTACCTTTTGAAATTAAATGAGTGAACTGGGACATGGAGGTTTTTCACTATTTTCTGCCTTTTTATGGACCACATGAATAATCAGGAAAGTAATCAGTATATTAATAATTAATTAAAATAATTATTTGCAATCTTAGTTCAGTTTTCTGTGTTAATATTTACATGGAACTCTGCTTTTGTCAAAACCTTTTGGGTTTAATATCCAGCGTTACGTCGTCCTCCCTCATTGTGTTCTTCTCCATCTACTCCCTTCCCTCCATCCACTTCAATGAACATGTTCATTTCTTTCTGTGAAAGTGCTTCAGGTTTTTTTTTTCTAAATCAACATATATTAGTCAACAGGACAGATTCTTATTATTGTGGCATATCATGCAAAAAACATTTTGTTAAATCATTGTTGGATCTATGGTGTGCAGTCTGTTCTGCAAGTCATTCAGCTGTCTTTGTCGCTCAAACACGCGAGCTGGCTGGTAAAATGGTGAAAGTGAAAGGTGACGGAATAAGCAGCAGAAGAAAGGCTCGTTTCCTCGCCTGCATTTGATCAGGATTCACTCATGAAATCCAACTTTTCTTTCTCCACTCGTTCTTTTGCTTTTTTTTTTTTCTTACTTCCTGCTTTGTCACTTTAATGAGCTGGGGTATTTGTGTATCCATTTTTGGTTTGCTTTCAAAGGAAACTGTTTTTAAATTAAGTTGCATCGTTTACTGCCTTTGCCCTCTCATTACTCAGCATTTTGTATGCAGAGATTGTAACAGCACTGTCTGCTGTTTCTGTTACTGACCTGTTTCTGTCTCTTTGTGTGTCTGTATGTCTTTGTTTGAATGTTTGTTTGTGTATTTGTGTGGTTGTGTCTGTTTTTGTTAGGTGATTGATCCCGTAGCTCCAAGGTACACAGCTCTGTCCAGCTCCTATGTGGTTCCCGTCTCCGTCTCAGAGGCTACAGAGGAGTTCAAGGAGGTGGCCAAACACCCTAAGGTCAGAACTTTCTCATTCAAACACACACACTGTAATCAGAAATCCTCAAACTTGTGATGTTTGTTGGTGCTGTTTGTGCCTCTAGAAAATCTGAGGAAGAAAAACAGTGGGAGTGCTACTTTTTAACTGATGTCTTGTACTCGGTTGAGCACCCGTTGAAGACGTTTTTTTATGTGCTTTTTTTTTTTTGCTTCGGCTGGAGGACTTTTACATCGATATAGATAATTTCATATCTCTATCACAATACAACATGTTTTCTGGTAATTCAATAAATAGTCTTTATGAAATAAATCACCAGGTAATGTCCATTTTTTTGATACTCAAAATGTCTTCGTGGTTTATTCCCATGTGTATGCAGAATGCAGAGGTGGGCATGAAGCAGGTCTGGTATGGACCCCGAGTTCTGGTCGAAGGAGCCGATGCTGAGACTTTCTCAGTGGGAGAGATGGTCACCTTCATCAACTGGGGCAACCTCATCATCACCAAGATCAACAAGTATGTAGGATCACTGCTTGTTGTTCCATGTTGTTGTTGAGATAAACGTTGCTGCATCGATGTACTGACGCACCTTTTCTCACACCGCTCAGAGGGGCTGATGGAAAGGTTGTGTCCATGGAGGCTCGTCTGAACCTGGAAAACACAGACTACAAGAAGACCACAAAGATCACATGGCTGGCTGAAACAAACAGTGCCCCCCTGCTGCCCACCATCTGCATAAACTACCAGCCTCTCATCTCCAAAGCTGTCATCACCAAAGAGGACGACTTCAAGGAGTACATCAATAAAAACAGCAAGGTCTGCAGTGCTTCCTCCTTGGCTGCGGAAGGCTTTGGTGCATGTATTTGTTGGGCGGGATTAGTGGTTGTTCCTCAAGAAAAGTTTCAGATAATTGTGTAGCATTATTATCATACCATATCTGTGCACAAAAAAAAGAAAGGGAAAGCTAAACCTGATAATAAATAAACATCACCAAGACAGTTTAAAGACAAAACTTGCTAAAGAAGTTTACTTTGGACCAACTACAACCATTAGATCTGGGAAAGGTCCTTTAGTTAGTTTTGTTGCTCTCTGCATTTATTGTACTTTCTTTTGGCTTAGTGGTGCCAAAGGCTACTTTGGTGCTGCACGTTAGCTTCATAATGGTTGGTAAAACCCTGGTGTCTGACTGATTTCTTGCTACGTTTGACTGACTGCTTTCTCAGCTGGAGGAGAAGATGCTTGGAGATCCATGTCTGAAGAGCCTGAAGAAAGGTGACATCATCCAGCTGCAGAGGCGGGGCTTCTACATCTGTGATCAGCCTTACGAGCCCGTCAGGTGAGAGAACGGACATTTTTATTCATCCAATGAGATTACCACATAAATACCTGGATCTAACTATGTGGTTTGTCCTACTTTTTGTGTCATGTGGTAATCATCTGCAGCCCAAACAGCTGTAAGGAGAGTCCCTGCGTCCTGCTCTACATTCCTGATGGACACACCAAGGAGATGCCGACTGCTGGATCCAAGGACAAGAGCAAGAGCCAGGCCTCCAACAACACAGTGAGTGCTTTTGAATAAACCCTAATCCAATTATCTAGTGATCGTATGGCAAAATGCTTAAAGGCAAAAGTCACTAGTTATAGCAAAACATTGTAGTAAACTGGAGCAATATTGAATTATCATATCAATAAATTGGGCCTCTACTGGATTACCATGTTACCAAAGCAGTAAATGAAATATAAAATGCTGTAAAATGTTACTGAGTACAAGTCTGACATTGTATATTAACAAAATTAATCCTACCGTTACCTTGAATAGGTAATATATAATGCAACTCAACTGAAAATATGTAACACGGGTCTAGTCAGTTTGATGCAGAAATGTTGCATATTATACCTTCAAAAGATTCAACAGCGAGCACTCATCTTAAGTCAGCTCGTTGATTTTATTTTGCACTCTGATCTGTTACTTTTTAGCATCTGCTTTTTCTGGATACTGATCTAGTCTTAATAAGGGTCTAAGGCTGTTCAGCCGTGGGGTGGGTACAGAGAGGACATGTGGAGATTTCAGCTATTTTTGACAAACGACGACAGTTGTAATAATCTGAAACTGCTAACTGGTTTAACCAGTAATACAAAGGCTGGACGAATGATAGACAGACTGAGAATAGATGGGCTGTGAGTCCAGAGGCACCAGTAAACACAACAAGAATGATGAACCTGTAGTTCTCTCTTTGACATGTGTAAAAAGCTGGTAACCCTGTTTCTTGCTACTCGTTTCTAAATCTGCTTCACCTCTCTTCCTAGCCTGCCTCCGCCCCTACCAGGACTGCCTCCGCCCCTACCAAGACTGCCTCCGCCCCTGCCAAAGCTGCCTCCGCCCCTGCCCCAGCGCCTGCATCTGCCTCAGCCAGTGACATATTCACAAGCATTGTAGCACAAGGTGAAGCTGTCCGTCAGCTAAAGACTGCCAAGGCTCCTAAAGAGGAAGTGGACAAGGCAGTTCAGCAGCTGCTTTCTCTGAAGGTATGTCTGCTGTGATAAAAATCTATTAAACCAGACTCTTTAGAGTTCAAATGGTTAATAACTTTCTCTCTTTGCAGGCACAGTTTAAGCAGCAGACAGGAACAGACTACAAACCAGGAATGGCTCCTCCCACATCTGCTCCAGCACCACCCACAATGTTAGCAGACTCCGCCTCCTGTCCGTACACCCGTGTTTCTGAGCAGGGCGAGCTGGTCAGGAAACTGAAGGCAGAGAAGGCATCAAAGGTACCTGGACATTTGTCAGATAACTTATAATGTCCACATCAGCTTGTCCATTCACTGTTCATGTCCACAGCCGTCCATCATCACTCATCAGTCATTAATATTGTGCTGAGTGATTTGTCCCTTCCTGTTCCCATTCGTTGTCCGGCGTCCAAAATCGTTTGTCTAGTCAGTTGCTCATCGTGTCCCAAATGGTTTGTCCAGTCATCGTTCATGTCCCCAAGTTGTTTGCATGCCAGTCATGTTGGTCTTTAACTGCCTGCAACAATAAGCTGGTTTGTTGATGGTACCAGGACCAGATTGATGCGGCAGTGAAGCAGCTCCTCGCTCTGAAGGCGGAGTTTAAAAAGCTGACTGGTCAGGATTACAAACCCGGGATGGCCCCTTCCACTCCCGCCCCCTCTGCTCCTTCTCCTGCGGCCACCACCACCACCTCCTCTTCTTCTTCTTCTTCTTCCTCTTCTTCAGACATGTATGAGCGTGTTTCACAGCAGGGAGAGGTTGTGAGGAAACTGAAGTCTGAAAAAGCCCCCAAGGTATTCTGATGCAGCTTCACAGACGGTAGAGTTGATATGAGGTGGCAGAAAATGATTTTAAATAGAAACCACTGCTTATGAAGCCCAAAGTGTAGATGTGAATATCAGTGTGGCGATCTTTTATCAGTAATAACTAGTATGTCATTATCCCTACAAACACGATTTATAAATAAAACAATCAACTCACATTTATAAGATGGACAAGACACTGAAAACGGATCAGTTTAGTACTCAATAAGAAATACTCTTGCGAACATCACGCCTTTTTTTCCCTCTGTGCTTTATCTCTGGTTTGAGGTAATATTTGTGGTTTAATATTTAATGTTGATACATGGTAAGAACTAAATATGTCATGAAGAAAAGCTACAGTGTTGAACAGTCTGGAACATCACCAAGAGCCCGGCATGTTGACTGTTGGTGAAAATTAGCTTTAAGCTTTAAAAGCTCATGTGATGTACAAGCGATCAATATCAAGATTTTAATAATCACAATATTTTCACCAATTGCTTATGTTAATGATGCACATTTACAGTTGGAATAGTGTTTATTTTTGGGATTATAACAATATGAACTGTTTGTCCTCAGGACCAGGTTGACGCAGCAGTCAAACAGCTGCTGGTTTTGAAGGCAGAATTCAAACAGGTCACAGGTCAGGACTACAAGCCTGGAGCGGCCCCGGTCCAGAAAGCCGCCGCCCCTGCCCCAGTCCAGAACAGCCCCAGCCCCGCCCCTGCTGCCACCGGACTCTATGAGAAGGTTGCTGAGCAGGGAGAAGTGGTCAGGAAACTGAAGGTTGAAAAGGCGCCCAAGGTGAGATCATAACTGCTGTATCATGACTACTACAGATCCAACTACCAGCGTTATCTACTGTCAGAGTATTGTTAGATACTGCAGCTTTCTCTGCTGCGTTGACTCAATGGTTCTCTTCTTGCTGGCGTTCATCAGGATCAGGTAGATGCTGCAGTGAAGCAGCTGCTGGCTCTAAAGGCAGAGTATAAACAGCAGACTGGACAGGATTACAAACCAGGATTAGTCCAGACCCAGTCCAGTGCCCCCCCGGCCCAGTCCAGCTCCCCCCCGCAGGCCCAGGAGCTGTTCTCACAGGTGGCCCAGCAGGGAGAGCTAGTGAGAAAGCTGAAGACTGAAAAGGCTCCCAAGGTAAGGAACCGATCAGTGTGGAGGTCAGTACAGCTCGTACCGGAGAGCGAAAAAAATACAACAGCTTTCCTTTCATTTCAGGACAAAGTGGATGAAGCTGTGAAGACTCTCCTGGACCTGAAGAGCAAGTACAAGACGCTTACTGGACAGGACTACAAACCAGTGGCTGCCGCTGGAGCCACTGGAGGAGAGGACAAAAACCGCAAGGAGAGGGAGAACAAGTCTGAGAAACAGGGAGGAGGACAAGGAGGAGGAAAGAAGGGTAAAGGAGACAAAGCTGGCCAAGGCAAGGAGGCCTCAGGAGGAGCAGGAGGCGGAGGAGAGGGTCAAGGACCCAAGAAACAAACACGGTGAGAGACTGGAAACTGATAACAGGAGAGCAGTTAGGGAGGAGATCCATACAGATGACGATAAATTAGCTTTCTCTTTATCTGTTAATAGTATGAAATGTTAGCAGCCAACACAATCTTTATTACAGTAAATATTGTGAACATCATTAGAAAGATACAGAGGAACAAAATGTTGTTTTACTTTTTGCATCTGAAGTCAACTTTTCCTTTTAACTTTTTTTCCGTTCGGCATAATCATCAAAACTGAATATCCTCCCATCTCTAGTGTCTCTCTGTGGAAGTGCAGATTTAACCTCGCATGATGATTTTCAGAGCATCAACCTGTTTTCAGTTTTATTTTGGCGTCTCTGACTAAATAGAAGATATTTCTCCCTCTTCTGAATGTAAATTGCCAGATGTGTGGTGAGATCATGTGGCAGTCACAGATAGTTGTACTGAAATGATTTGGATAAAATTGACAGGAAGCAGAGTCAAAATGTCAGAGCCAATAAAAAGCCTTATACTGAACTGTCTTCTCTGTTTTGGGCTCATTTTAGTTGTTGATTGACTTTCTTGGCAATAATCTTGAAATGGAGGTGCAGAATTATTGCCATAGAACCCTTAACATACAGTAACAGTTACCGTTCAGTGTCATGAGTTGTACATCTTAGTTTTTATAACAAACGTTTGAGTGTTGACACATTGTGGAGACAGAAGCACATACTTGGATTTCTTGCTTGGACGCTGAAGACGGATCATCCCTCTGCTACTGTAGCTTAACCACTGACAAGACTTTTTGTTGTTCTGTATTCAGTTTCGGTGAGTTTCAAACGGTCGGTGTGTTTTGCTTGATTAGTGCTTGTGCTCTGCTGTCAGCCTCAAGGAGGATGTCTGACCGCTCTTTGATAGAGCTGCTCTACTAATATATAAATATCTACATTCTGCATGGTTCTCAGTCCTACGTTAATATAGAAATTTGGCACATCAGGACCCTTAAAGGCTGTAGACCTGCTTAAGTTTAAAGGTTTTGACATAAGATGCAAAAAGTACAAAAAAAACCTTCTGTTCCTCACATAAAGACTGATAATCATGATCACAATATCGCCCCAGTGATGGAGATTATGATTTAGCTTAATGGTGCATCTTGTCTGTCTTGTCAGTTGGAAGCTGGTTTTACTGGATTTATAGCTACTGATGTGAGCTTTGTGCTGCATGGTTGGCTGGTCTGGGAATGGCTGTGTGTTTTTGTAATAGCTGTAATAACGCACTCAGGAGTAATCTTGTACCTGCACCAGACTAATTAAACAGACAGGGCCTGACATATCAGTGTTAACAGACTGCTTCCAAAAAACACCTCTACTTTTTAAAAGATGTGATGCAGACAAACACATTTGTGATTTACTAAATAATAACACTTTGATACCCATTTACACTTTAGCTAATATGTAGTGTATTGTATCATTTTGTTATTCTTAACATCACACTAACTTAGCTGTCTGTCTGCTGACAGGTTGGGCTTGGAGGCCAAGAAGGAGGAGAACCTGGCTGACTGGTACTCTCAGGTGGGTTATTCCAACAAGACTTTTTCCAGAACAGCCATGAAGGGGGACCTGTTATGTTTTTCCTTGTTGTCTCTCAAATATAGAATGATACAATGTCAGATGTTTCTATTAAGTGTGGCCAATTGTTCAGATATTGCGGTAAAATGAGAGAAAACACCTTAGATTCCTGCAGTGTCTGAGAGTATAGAGGCACCAACAGTAGATTTTCTTTTGTTTTGTACATGTACACATGGTCAGGTAGAAACCAAAACTGCATGTATTCAAATAATTAAAAAAAAACAATTAGAAAATGCTAGTCAAGCTAAAAATGTCTTTGATTATTCCCCTTTTAAATTGAACGTTGCTCCTCGTCTCCAGGTCATCACTAAGGCAGAGATGATTGAGTACTATGATGTTAGCGGCTGCTATGTGCTGCGGCCGTGGTCCTTCGCCATCTGGGAGGCCATCAAGGACTTCTTTGACCGGGAGATTAAGAAACTGGGAGTGGAGAACTGCTACTTCCCCATGTTCGTCTCTCAGGCCGCCCTGGAGAAGGAAAAAACCCACATTGAAGACTTCGCACCAGAGGTAAAAGTCCATTTGTCTTCCCGTTAATAAAATATAAAACATAATGAAGGGAAAGAGCATGAAAATCAAAATACCAACAGCATAGCAAGCACCAAGAAGATTAATAATCATTTAATGCTGATGTCCTCTTTGTCAGGTGGCCTGGGTGACCCGGTCAGGAAAGACTGAGCTGGCTGAGCCCATTGCTGTCAGACCCACCAGTGAGACAGGTCTGAACCACAACAAACTATATTTAAATGCAGACACATACAATGAGCATGCACAATATATTAGTAGCTTTTCAAACATGCATCTTCTCTGTAAATCTACTGTCAGTGTTTGGTTTTGCTGTTGTCATGTTTGACCTTTGGTCCATTTGTTCTGCTACAGTGATGTACCCTGCCTACGCTAAATGGGTCCAGTCCCACAGAGACCTGCCAATCAAACTCAACCAGTGGTGTAATGTTGTGGTCAGTATGCTCCTACAGTCACTGCTGCAATTCCTACATCACACCTCTTACCCTCTAAATCTTTTATTTGTTGTAAAAGCTTTTTAGAGGATATTAGTACACAGAAGACTGACACCATGAAGGATTTTCTCACCTCTTTCTCTTCTCTCCCCAGAGATGGGAGTTCAAACACCCGCAGCCCTTCCTGAGGACAAGAGAGTTCCTGTGGCAGGAGGGACATACAGCCTTTGCCACCAAAGAGGAGGCAGCTGAGGAGGTAACAGTCACAGCAAAGCTGCTGTAGAACTACCACCAGCACTCTGTCCCACTCGAAACTGAGATGCATAATAGTGTCTTTCTTACAGAACAGTGTTTTTACTCTGCTGTATCATACAAAACTGTAAGTCTTTGTTTGCTTTTCATGTATTTGTAGGTGCTTCAGATCCTGGATCTGTACGCAAGGGTGTATGAAGAGCTGATGGCAATTCCCGTGGTGAAGGGGAGGAAGACGGAGAAGGAGAAGTTTGCAGGAGGAGATTACACCACGACTGTGGAGGCGTTCATCTCTGCCAGCGGCCGAGCCATTCAGGTACTGTACAATACTGGATCATGTTGTTGTGTCATTTAATCCTTTCACACTGAGGCCAGCGGGATATAACATTTAATTTGTGTGATGAGCTGCAGAGAAACAATCATTTGTTAATCTTTGCACTGTAAAAATAAAGTCATCTCACTGTTGGCATTGCTTTGTTTGTCCTCAGGGTGCTACATCTCACCATCTTGGTCAGAACTTCGCCAAGATGTTTGAGATCATGTTTGAGGATCCGAAGAAGCCGGGTGAGAAACAGCTGGCTTTCCAGAACTCCTGGGGAATCACAACCAGGACTATCGGCGTCCTCACCATGGTCCACGGAGACAACATGGGACTCGTACTGCCACCCAGGGTGGCCTGCCTGCAGGTAGACACACACACCTTCACACAGAGAATGGGACAATACAGTAGATACACACGATCAGTGATGATTAGTTTTGTTGACTGACTTTTTATATTTTTGTTACATTTTTTTTATTTTAAAGAAGAGACGAGGATCAAACCCCTAACCAAGAAAGAAATGTTTAAGTAAAAGAAAGCGTTAAATAATCGCACTATATGGTTAAAGTTTGTGTCTATTATTTCCAGGTTGTCATCATCCCATGTGGGATCACTGCCTCCCTGCCCGAGCAGGAGAAGGAGGCGCTGATGACCCAGTGCTCTAAATACCTGAACAGGCTGCAGGCTGCTGGCATCAGGGTGAAGAGTGACCTCAGAGACAACTACTCCCCAGGGTGGAAGTTCAACCACTGGGAACTCAAGGTCAGAAATAATACGATGATAACAGTGGTCGCTTTACCTAATAGGAAATCATTCAAAAGAAAAACATTCAGCAAGTCTCAGCAGCCAGGACTGTTGTGAGGTCATTGTTGATGACCATATCTGTTTCTCTCTCTTTGTTGTTTCTGTCTGTCTCTGGTCCAGGGAGTTCCTATCCGTCTGGAAGTGGGTCCTAAAGACCTGCAGCAGCGTCAGTGTGTTGCAGTGAGGAGAGACTCTGGTGCAAAGGTTACCGTCCCAGAGGCCGAGGTGGAGAAGAAGATGAGCGCCATGTTGGAGGACATCCAGAACTGCCTGTTCAAGAAGTAAGACGATCCAACACATCGGGGTCTGACCATAGCTGTTTAAAGCAGAATTTATTCTATTTTGCAGAACATCCATCTTCTCATTTGATGCATGTTTTTGTTCCATTTTAGGAGATTTAAGCATATTCTAATTATTGTCTGGATATTGTAATGGTGGTGTCCATAAACATACAAGGAGATTAAAGTGTGTTGTGTGTCTGTTAGAGCTTCAGATGACCTTAAGAATAACATGGTGGCTGTGGACACTATGGAACAGTTCCAGAAAGAGTTGGACCAGAGCAAAGTGAGTAACAAAAATCACATGCAGCTCAAAACGTTTCATTGACTGTTTCATTGATCATATGTTTTATCGTGCTTTACAGATTGTCCAGATCCCATTCTGTGGAGGAATTGAGTGCGAGGACGGGATCAAGAAAACCACTGCCAAGTAAGTCAACCATGGCGATGTCTGACATGATAGTTAAAACAAAAGGTTAAATTTTAGTTATTCCTGCCCAGTTTAATTTCAACCAGTAAAGACATTTTTGTTCTCCTGAAGGGACCAGGACCTGGAGCCTGGAGCTCCATCCATGGGAGCCAAGAGCCTCTGTATCCCCTTCTCCCCCCTGAAGACGCTGCAGCCTGGTCAGATGTGTGTCTGCGGCAAGGAGCCTGCTCAGTACTACACTCTGTTTGGACGCAGTTACTAAAATCTGCTGGAGCACCAGGATGAACATCATAGTGGAAAAGGGCTTTCCTGCCTTCTCATCTATTTTTTTCCTCATGAGTGCATAGGGTATTAGGGGCATGAGGTGACTGGACTGGGAATATATTGTTTTTTTTGTTTGTTTATTTTTTTTAAACTTGTGTTACTGTTGTTCTAAGCATCTGGAAGAACGTGGAGGTGAGAGAAACTGTTTATGTAGAATTCCATTGTAAGAGAAAATGGATGTAGCGCTGTTTTTCTCCTACATTGCTCGCTAAAGGCCACATCGAAGGAGCACTCGCTGTCCTGCAGTTGTTTGTATTAGAATGGGAAGTAGCAACAGAAACTAAGCAGATGTTGAATCTTTCCTATCCTTTCAGAACTGATATTTTTTATACCTCCCTACTTGACACATTAAAGAATTAACAACATATTTAGATTGTTTCCATTTTCAGTTTTTGTCAACTCTTGCAATTTAGAAAAACTCTCAAAAAAATGAATATTGATGGAGGGAAGGAAATCCTGAGAAACTTATCATCTACTGCTGTCTGGAAATAAGTACTCTTTGCCTGCCAGCAGTCCCATGTCTTGCAGCCAAACTGTCTCAGGAACTCTGCAGGTACTCAGGCTTGTTGGGGGTTAATCTCTCTGTGTGACTGGTTACAGTATGTGACTCAAGATTCACAGCTTAATATTTTCTCCTCAAATCCACCAGAGTATCATACAGCTGTGAGGAACTGTATATGGTTAATAGTCAGTAATGTAGTCTTCTGTCACTACTCTCCTAATAAATAACTTGACAACTTGTCTATAATAAAGTAATTTCCATGTCAAACTTCCCTGTGTGGTGTTTTTGATCCTGGTTAAAGATGGGTGGAGATGTGCAACCAGGTAATCCTTGGTCTGCTCAGTGGATTATGTGTTGGAAATGCATAACATCAGTATCAGTATGCATATCAAATTAAGGTTTACAACGTAAATGTGGTGATCGATTTAAGTAATTTAAACCCTTTGTAGTAAGCTTTGACACACCATTACCAAACTAGAATGTTGTAGTAAAATACTGAACTGACCACATGAGCTTCACAAAAATGAAGTATTACACTGTCATTGTAGAAGTTTACATTAGCTTGTTAAGAGCACCTGTTAAACTGTTAAGTAGTGTAGTGAACGATGCAAGGTAATTAATGACAAATCATACATTCTTCTGCAAGCTTCCTTAGTTACATAATACTGATCCATGTCGAGCCAACAGGAAAAAAATTACACTTCCTCTCTTTATTTTCAAAATAAAAGTGAGTGGTTACTTTACACAGACAGGTTGACGACTACATACTCCTAAATGTAGCCTTAAAGTCACATTTCTCAGCTATCCAGTTATTTTGTTTGTTATTTGTTATTAGGATGGATGTTGAACCTGAAAAAGATGTACAAGAAATTATTAGGCTTGTCAGACTCACTCTCATTTTATTTGGATTTACAGAATAAGTGACTATCCCACAGTGTCACAGCATTTTACACAGCATCTTAGTTATAGCGTTAAACTTTTTCATAATGGCAGGCTGAATAGATTTTTCTGTCTTTGATTTTTAATTTTTCAGTTAATTTTAACTGATATTCTTTTCCACCCACTTAGTTTCCCCAAAGTAATGTAATTTGTTATTATGATTATTATGATCACCAGTATGTTTTTTTATTCACACCTACATCTTTGTTCTTGTCATTCATATAATTTCACGATTGATCATCAAGATTTATTAAAGTTATCCTGTGTTAATAGCGTATGATTGGATTTTATGGGACATAAGAAGGGTAAAGGTGTCAATGCTCAACAAGTGAGGTCTTGTAATAAATCATAGACTGGCTTTTATTTTGAAAGCAGGTACCGGAAGGTCCTCGCGTTAAAAGTCCCACTGCTCTGCTGAGTCCTGGTGAAGTCCCAGTCCCTGTCAGTCCGCCCCGCCGAGCAGCGGTCCAGTTTTACACAGTCTTTTAGCA
Organism: Serranus cabrilla; assembly: GCA_903364295.1. Classification (NCBI taxonomy): domain Eukaryota; kingdom Metazoa; phylum Chordata; class Actinopteri; order Perciformes; family Serranidae; genus Serranus; species Serranus cabrilla. The sequence continues at coordinate 83,541 of CAFUXE010000282.1, read as the reverse complement.
AAAATGAGCGACAAAGGTCTGTCGGACGAGGCAGCGGCAGCAGCTTGTAAAGATGGAGACCCGGTGACTAAGGTAAGACAACTGTCGTCCCTCTTGAAGTTGAACTAAACTTCGCTGTCAAACCTCCACCCAACAGGCCAACGGCTCACAGCCAGGTTAACCAGCTATGTGCACTGCGTCCATTATCGGACTTGCGCGTTAGTTACACCTTTGAGAAGTTATTTGGTCATGTTAAAATGTTTTCAAATGCTAAAAGCAAGATTTGTAGCTAGAATAACATTACACGGTAGCTAGTGTGCGGTGGCTGTATTGTAAGCTAGCTAACAGCCCAACTTTCTAGTGTGGAGAGAAGCTGGTGAAGCTTAGACGTGAGTTGTTAAATCATGCGTACAAGAAGTCTTTTCGTAACGCAAGAACTGCTCGTGCTCACAAGAAAGTTGGAATTTAGGCGCGGCCAGACCAGAAGATAGTCCTATCCTGTGGCGGAAAGCAGGCGGGACTGGGAATGGCTGATGTGGGCAGTGTTGCAAGCGTAAGCTGCTGAAGCTAACCTGCTCAGCAAATGCACCCACAATACGATTATAAACCTTTTTAACCATTAATGTTATTGTCCTCACTGCCAGCCATTCACCTCGCCTCACCTGTAGGGCCTGTATGTACTCACTACATACCTAACATAACCCTTACATACAAACAGTTCATACTGGAGAATATTCCTCGTTCACAAAGTGTATCTTAAGTTAGTTTGGAGCGGTTTATTCATATGTCTGCTCTTGCTGTCATTCACTTCCATCAAAGTCCACAATCAAGACTTTTTAAAGAATGTGTTTGTAGTCCTGCAGAATCCCAGATCAGAGTACACAGTTGAAAAAAAATTGACCGAAGTAATGAAAGAGATTCACTTCTCTGGTGTGCCTTTATTTCCTCAAAATCATATATATGCCATTGTATAGGTACAAGCACTGCTTCTGTATCATCCCATCAACCTCATTTTAGTTTTGGAGCTATGCCAGAAGTAATGAATTTAACTATAGGGTGGCAAACCTGTGACTGCTGGATATAGGTAACTGGAGGGGTGGATTATGATGCAACAGCAGTGTTTGGGGAGTTTCTATGGATGTGTTGATAGTTTTTAACACTGACATGGCTAGAGGAAGGCCACAGGAAAGGGGAACAGTTGCTAACCACAGAGATAACACTCAACTGTGAAACACACACAGTAGTAGTTGTCTTTTTCTCATACAGTATAAATATCAGCATCAGAGTGAAAACCAGTTTGACACATTTCACCATTTAAAACACACACTGTACTTCAGACCCATCCATGCAAGGTTTCCAAATTCACCTGTGAAGCCCGATGCTCTCTCTATCTGCTTACATGTGGAAGTCGTGCTCACAAATCCCTTTTGACATCAGACATCATCAGACTTCATCACTGTCATTGCATGTTTTTGCATAGAAAACAAGGCTGTAAATGTAGCTTATCCAAGCCGGTCTGATGTGTTCTCTATGGTAATATTTACTGATGAATAGCTCACACAGATGTGATGATCATTGATTTCTACGCGCTCAGTTGCACAGAGGTGTAGTTTGGCTGTAATCCACTTTCACAAGTGAGTGCCAGAATACAGATTTTCAGCCAACAGAGATCCTCGACTCTGCAAGGAAAGCAGGGGGCTGTGAGGCTCTGATCCCCCGAACACAAGAATATGTTGCACTGGTTCATATCTATAACTATCCCTGCAGCTTACATGTCAGGCACATTTCAAGTGTTGATCCATAGGCGTATCTTCATTATATTTTGAAATGAAAGCTTGAAATCACAGTGTGGAAGAAAAAATCTTTCAGATCCATTTCTATGGCTGGTTCAAATGAGTTGTATTCACTGTGCAGTGCAGACAGGCGTTCACAACAAGGCTGTGGAATTCTGTCTGACCAGAGTGATTTTACTGGCAGGATTATATTCAAAACAACAGGCTTAATAAAAGTTTTTTAAAAAACACACTCTTTTGCTAAAATTGTTGTTTGTCCTTTTACTGTTCCACCTGCTTTTTAAAGATAACTCACCACCATATTATCTTTGTGATTGATTAAAAGCGTTGCTAACCACCTAACTTTCATCGTTATGTCTATATAAAGCTCTTATTTTGTGTTTTTGTGTGTTTCAGGATTTCATGATGCAGCAGACTATGCTGCGGGTCAAAGATCCAGTGAAGTCCTTGGATTTTTACACCAGAATCCTCGGCATGACGTGAGTACTGGTGTGTTAGTTCTGTGTCTTCATTTCAATTCATCTTTATTTACACATGCAGCTCAGTAGTCCCAAAAAGTGACCTAGCGAATCCACAACACTTTTTTTTGGCCGTGTGTTGCTGAGAACATCTCCCATACATAAACTGGACTTTGTGATTAAAGTGAGTTTTCTCCCTGGTGTGCAAAATCTTCCAGGCTCCTGCAAAAGTTTGACTTCCCCTCCATGCGCTTCTCTCTCTTCTTCTTGGGCTACGAGGACAAGAAGGAGATTCCTACAGATGTGAAGGAAAAGACGGCCTGGACCTTTTCCAGAAGAGCCACCATTGAGCTGACACAGTAAGGGTCTACATCCTCATCAAATGATGCCGGGGTTTTGTTTTTATAAGTAAAGGACAAGATGCATTTCTCGCTCTGTTCGTCTCTTTAAGGGACAGTCCTGATTTTTTTTTCGCCCATGGTTTACCTTTGTGGTTAAAATCTTGTTAAACTAAAAGGTTTTTGTTTACTTTTTCTATACAACTATCGTCCGTCTTCGGCACCAATGACCAGTGTTATCAGGCACGTGTTCAACCCTTCTTCTGACATTTCAGACTAAGCAACATGGGTTGATCCTGGTCATGACAGTTCATATACATATTTAAGTATTTTGAGCTACATTAAGTGTAGTAAGGATCAGAAAGTGATTTCCATCCCCATCAGTTTTATGGGTTTTAAGCCGAGAGGCTGCAATATCCGCCTCCCCCTCCGTCCTCTCTTACCTTCTTGTGTTCCTCCTTCTGTCTTTCAGTAACTGGGGCTCTGAGTCTGATGAGAGCCAGTCTTATCACAATGGAAACTCAGATCCACGTGGCTTTGGTAAGATTGCTTCACTGTTTTACAAACAGACAGGAAAAACACATTTGTTTTTTCATTTTCAAGTTGAAAAACCATAACCTTTTTATCTGTCATGAGCCTTTTTTTATGTTGATGAGCATCAGCTGTACATTTTCTCAAAAGTCTTCTGGGTTACAAGATTTCAAATTAATCACCGTTCATTCCTCCTTACTGTTTAATTTGCTTTTTAAAGTCTTTTCCTACATTTTTTGAAGAATGCTTCTTGTCTGTTACTATTTAAACAGTCTCTGTTTGTCTACCTGGTATTTAACAGGACACATTGGAATTGCTGTTCCTGACGTCTATGCGGCCTGCAAACTGTTTGAAGAGCAAGGAGTCACATTTGTCAAGAAGCCGGATGATGGTAGGCTGTGAAGTGTTTTTCACGATGAAGGTCATACACAGGTTAAATACATAAAACTTCACAGGCTCAACAGCGTTTTTAGCGTTCTTTCACCTCTTCACACTTCTTTTCCCACTTCCCCTTTGGCTTATATACACAGAATGGAAAATAACTCTTAAAGTTCAGTTTTCACCGCTCTCCTTTCTCTTATTTTCTCCTCAGGTAAAATGAAAGGCCTGGCCTTCATTCAGGACCCCGATGGTTACTGGATTGAGATCTTGAGTCCTAACAATATGGTCTCCATTACCTCCTAAACCTTTGACAAGTGCTACCTGCTGCAGAGCAAACAGGCCAGACCTGCTGTGGCTTCACTGGGAGAGCAGGACGTCGGGGTTTAGCAGAGAATTTAGCAACATGTGCTGCAGAGCTGAGGGGAAATGGAGCAGGATCACTTGCGCAATGGCAATCAGTGTGTCCTGGCATGGGCTGGACTTAAATTGGACAGTTGATGAGCAAATAGATTAGATACCTGAGTTATTGCTTTGAACAGCAACTACTTTGTGTGGCTGTTGCGTTTGTCTACATCATCAGTTTGTTTGTGTCTTCAAAAAGTGATGCTGAAATAACGCGGTATTACTGTGTAATAAATGTGAAAGCCACCGTTTAAACAAAATGGATTTGTGTTTATTATTTTTTTCTTTTTGGTAGTTTTGAGAGACAAGCAAAAAGTAACTTTTTTGTTGTTGTTGCTAAAACACCCAAGGTAATGATTACAGTTACAACCTGACCTGGGTTTTTGTCACATTTCAGCCATACAGGAAAATATGATTTACAATCTTGAACATTGTCAGAATGAATTACTGTAAAGTCAAATCTGAGACAACCTCACATTTATTGTTGTTTATGTTTGTTTTTGTAATAGTTTTTAAATTCATATGGTTGCTATACCACTTTTATCCTCAAAACTGTTTCCTCAACTGGGTATTTCATTTTCAGCACAAGCTGGGATGATTAAAATCAGGGCCAGAAAAAAAACTCTAATATTGAAATTTTTAATTTGAATTTTCTTAAAATTTACATTATGCCAAAATATAAATGTTCAGTTGAAACAATGTTTACAGTGTACTTATGTTGTTGCGATCCTAAAACAAAGTAGAGCCCTTCTGGCTACATTTGAACCAAATAAAGGAGTTATAAAGGCACTCATTAGATGTCTCTTGCACTTTTTTCTCTGTACAAGCATACCTGGTTAAATAAGCATCCTCCTGAACCAAAGATCAACTCCTTGCACTGCCTGTCCAACAATTCTCAAAGGAACAAGTTTCTGCCTTGATAAAGTGTAAACAACATTGAGATCGCTATTGTTCATGCTGTCAAGCTGCTTCAGGTCCGGGAGTTGCTGCATCCGTCTGTGTACTTTCATTAAAACAACAAACACCAGATCTGCAGGTTTGCTCAGCATCGCTTTGGGCAAACTGCTAATGTCAGCATGCTCACAACAATAACAACAACATGCTGATACAACTTTAAATGTTAATTTATATATATTATTAATTCCCAAAATGTGTCAAAGGAATAACTTTTAGCTGTGTTCTTGTGCAGGATTGTGGCTTCGCTGGTCAAAGCAGGAGATCCTGGGTTGGAGGTCTGAGTACACCCAGGAATAATGTGACTTTATTTCTGATCAGTCCAAGAGTTTTGCACTTTGATAAAGCATAATCAGTCACAAAGTCAAAGTTGTGGCTGCAGTCAAACTGCTTCAGTTCCTGGATTTGCTACCAGTATTTCTTCGCTGCACCAACTAGTATCTGTGGTTTTATGATACCTGCATTAAAGCTCTGTTACGCTGCACAGTGTCGCTATGAGCTAAACGCCCACATGTTCGTTATGACAACATATGCTGGTACAACTGTGACTGTGATATTTGAACCCAGAAGTTTCTTTTAGCTGTACTGTTTGTAGGTGAAGTGGCTTAGCTGGTCAAAGCACCTGTCTTGTGAACAGGAGTTCCTGTGTTCAAATCCCAGCAGAACCCAGGATCAGAACAGAATGTGCTGTCAACCAGATTTGGTTTGAATTTAAATAAGTTGGTCACATAGTCTTCAGGAAATTAACCAGTTCTGATATTGTGTTCACCGTGTGTGTGTCTTCATGACAAACTGTGGTCCCGGGGAAATTTACTGTAGCAGGAAGTATCACAAATTCTGACTTTGGACAGATGTGGTCATTTTTTTTGGAAGTGAGGACCTCTTTAAAAGTCTGTTTGCGGGTTCAGGCTTGGGGCCTCAAGTATCAAAGACTGAGTAGTTTTCATACTGAGAGATGGTGTACTCCCAAAACTAGAAAAGAAAGTACGCAATGTTTTTGTGCATACGCAGCGTTGATACATGAGGCCCTTGGGCACCCCGAGTCACTTAAACCTCCCCTTTGCTGCCCCCTTGTGGGACCTTCCAGTTAAATGATCTTTCATTTGATCGGCCAAGTGCCCAAGCTCTTGTCCTCTTGAGCTTTAGAGGAAACTCTCACTTTCAGAGTTCTTGGTAGTCCTGCCGTGGTATGCTTTAAAACGTAGGCTATATTTTACTTTTAATGTTATCTGCTAGATTAACATTGGCATATTTATTGTTTTTCTGATTCCCTGTGTTGTAAAGTTTAATTTACCAACTGATTACTGTGCTTTGTCATCTGTGCAAAGTGCCAAACCTCCTGACATGGAGTCCTCCGGCTTTGGAGGCTCATTACTATTGTAAATGTGTAGGAAGTCCAGTAGGACTGTTCTATTTGTTATAGCACCACCTTGTGGCCAATGCAAATGCGGTACCAGTGTTTTCTTTAATTTGTTTATTTTCTTGGCATTATGGTTTGGGTAATATCAGCAGTGAGAATATAACATGTCAATAAGAAAAGTTTATTTTTCCTTCGTGGCTTGTTATGCAGCAACTGATTCTGTGTCTTGAAGTGTTTTATTCTTAATTTTTTATAGTACAGACATATATAATACACACACACACACACACACACATATATATCTAAGTAAGTCAATGCAATGATCCCAAAAGTTTCACAAGACCCTTAGTTTAAATCCCAGTGTCGCCTGCTTTATAATTCTCTGTTGCATTCTAATAACTCAAACATCAGATCTTATTCAAAGAAAACAAAATGCTTCTTACCACGGTAGTGTAAACTGAATCCATGTCATTATTTCAACCAGTGAAACATTCAAATTTCAGCATGTCACTCTGGGGTTGCAGTCTACTTCTTGTAAAAAATAATGCAAATCTACAGGTAGATGAAAAGGCAATTCAAATAAGATGCTCATTTTGATGAGAACTGTGATTACAGAAATACTCCCTGGTCTCGCTCTGCTTTGGATCACTACAGACATTTGACTACAGACGATGAACTCTATCAAAGATTTTGTGTGTTTGGCTGAATCACCTACTAAGTTGTTTCTACGCACTCTGATTGGTCAGAGGCTGAATCAGGTGCTTCAGAGCGCTGATAAGTGATGTAGGGGAAGCACATGACACACAGCGTCTCCTCTCTGTCCAACAGATGTCCACTGCACTGACCTGCCTCTGCTGGTACCATCATTTAGAGTGAGTGTTTACATATATACGGGCTTGGTGACTTTGGTTTCATAGCTGTTGATATTTCTGTAAATCTGTTAACCATCAGCTTTTCATTTTTGCTTGTGTAAAATAAAGTTAACTTAAATAAAGTGAAGTTTATTAATAAATGTTTGCAGTTTGCATATTTGCAGTTACCTATAATGTGGTTTGATTGACTGTGGCTGACAGGTGTCTCTTGGTGGAACTAAATGAATGTACGGGTGAATCAATTTACAACAGACTTGTTTTAAACAATGCATTGTGTTGTAATCTTAAAAGTGACCTAATTTTACTTTTTAATTAAGGAAAACATGGAGAGAAACATTCCCAGTCATCTCTTCGTCCACCTCCTCTTCTTCGTCCTCTCTGCTCCTCCGTGTGCCGTGATGTCAGAGGTCAACATCTCCAACGTTGTCTACATCTCCAGCCGGCTGTCCTGGGAGGGCGCTCAGAACTTCTGCAGGACCCACTATAGTGACTTGGTCACTATCGGATACGAAGAGGCTGACAATCTTCCTGTGGATGACGCCTGGATTGGTTTGCATCGCAATTCATTTAAATTGTGGAAATGGTCCAGTGGAGACGAGGACGCCCAATTATCCGTCTCGGACGTTATTGATCTAGGTAAGAGGGAAAATGAGTTTACCTGCAGAGTTGTTCTCATGTCCAGTCTGACCGTACACTTGCTGCTAATGATGTACTCCACAATTTTAAGGTCCAGTGTGTAGGATTAAGGGGCAGAAATGGATTATAATGGTCATATCTATGTTGGCATCAGTGTATAATTATCCCTAGTCAAGGTAACCAAATATTTCCTGTCACTGAAAATGTTATTTTAAAATGATGAAAAAAATCTGAAAGCTTGTCCCTGTGCCTTTAAACCTGCATCTGTTATCTTGTTTGGGATAAAATGGGATTTAAAAAAATATATGTTGCTAAAAATGCTATTAAATATGTAATTTAATAATGAATTCTTTAAACTTTTTTGTAAATCTACACTTTGAATTCTGAATTTGATGCCCTCAATTTTTATTTAATTTTTTTTTACAAAGCATCCCATCACAGCAGTTTTTTGTAATCAGATTGTACAGTTATTCAACTAATTTAACTGTTCAATTAGCTTCAATCCACAAAGGTCATGAGGGGTTAAGCATGAGAGGTCACGGCATGTTCTTAATACTTCCTTAAGCTTAGTATTTGGTCAAATCTTTTCAATTTAAATAGCTCAAAGGTTTATCAGAATGCTGTCATGAACATTAAACCGTTTTTACTCTCTCTCTCTTTCTTCGTGCAGATGACCCACCGAGCGCAGAACTCTGTGTTTTGTCAGGATATGAACCTGAGAAATGCACTGAGTGTCACCCCTTCCTGTGTGAGGAAAAACTGATCCTGGTCCAGCAGAAGAAGACCTGGGAAGAGGCCTTGCTGCACTGTGCACAGCTGCATGGTGGGAGCCCCGTGCGCCTGAACAGCCTGGCCAGCCTGCCAGGACAGAGTAACATGCTGTTGGACAGAGTTACAATACGACGGCAAGCAACCACTGAGCAGGTTTGATGTTTTTCTGCAGTGTTTGTGTAGCGGGTAGTGGGTTATGTGACCGACTTTAACATAAAAACATGAACAATTTCTAGGGATTAGACTCTTTTTTGACAGTATGATACATAGTTAAAACGAGCTCTACAATGAGAAATAAAAAGCCATTTCATTTTATTATTGTGACACCATATTTTTATTTTACTACAAATTGATGCAGATACTTTTGTACTTTTACTTCAGTAAGTTTTGAATGCAAGACCTTTATATGTAGTGGAGTTGTTTCACAGTGTGGTATTAGCACTTTTACCTAAGTAAGATACCGATCTTTAAATTGGGTCTGAGATTTTAGGAATTCCTGACAGCTATAGCAAAACAATTTGCAAGCTCAAACTTGTTGACACCAGTTGTTTTTTCCTGCAGGTCTGGATCGGACTGCGTTTCCTGGCTGGAGAGTGGCTGTGGATGAGCGGAGAGAAAGCTAAGCATTTTTTTGTTAACTGTCCTGCCCGGCAGCAGCACTGCGGTGCTCTGGTTTCCTATAATGAAGAATGGGATATAATGGACTGTGCTGAGGAAAGAAACTTCCTCTGCCGCATCAGAGCGTGAATTATGGGATAATATTCTGTTAATCTTAAACATCATCAGTGCTTTCACTAGCTTAGTATATTGGCCCTGGATTGAGCCCCAATGCAAGTAAATCTAACGGCTGTGAGGATTGTTTTCTGCTGAAAGAGTGTAAGAAATATTTAATGTAGATTTAGTGCCTTGAGTCATATATGCACGTATATAAACATTAGACAGCTCCATTTTTGTTGTCTGTAATGCATCTCTTGCATGAAGTCTCTCAATATATTAAAACATGCTGTCTGCTAAAGTAGCTTCTGTATTGTAATTGCTTCAGAAAGTCTCTCTAATATAAAACATCCCCCTGTATGATTTGTTTTGCCACTAGAGGACGCTCTGAACCAAGTCACAGTGGGTCCACGTCATGGTTAAACTGAGGGAGCACTCAGTCACCTACTTTATTACAGAAATCTGTAGCCCTGTTATTATTAATATGACATCATTTCATTATTATATATTATTATATTATTTACGTCTTCATTTCAATGACTATTAGTTTTCACATCCAGAAAACACATTTCATAGTTACATGAAGTCAATCAGATTCACCTTGAAACTGTCTTTTGTAGCACACCGTTATCAGCAAGCATTATCTCATCTGAGAGGCCTCTGCAGTTCTGCTATCAGGTACCTGCCATGATGTCAGGATAAGCAACATCACCTTTTCTTTGACAACACTCTTTTTTTAATGTTTTGAAAGTGAGTTTCTTCCCCATTCTTGCTTGATATACATCTTCAGTTGCTCAACAGTCTGGAGTCTGTGTCTGTGGTGGACAGTTCTGGACTGCAGGCAGCTCAGTCTAGTAGCTTGACAACTTTTCTTCACAGCCATGCTGCTGTAAAACGTGCAGAATGCATAATGTTGCGCAAAAATTTGTATGTACCTTTCAGCATGTATGGTGTCTTCACAGATGTGCAAGATACCCATCATGCCCATGATTTCCAAAACTATTTGAAATGTGGACCACAGCACAGTTTTGCACTTTGCTGCAGTCCATCAGAAGTCGGAGGTGATCAGGATGTTGATATCTGGCGTTCGCTTTGCAAGTTAGACTCTTAACTGAAGAACTTTGTTTACATTACAGTTTCCCAAAGGGATCCTGAGTCCTTGTAGTGATGCACCTTATACAATCATGTTGGTTTTTTATGCTCTTGAGGGATTGAAGGTCAGAGGCATCCAAGGTTCCAAGGTCGGTTTCTGGCCTTGCTCCTTACGAGCAGAGATTTCTTGAGATTCTCTGAATCTTTTAATATAGCAGCATGCCATCTTGTATCTTTAACCCTGAGGGATCCACATTTCTCTTTGCTTTGCTGAGGCAACAGGAAGGTTCATAGAAACAAGGAACAACTACTTTTTGGATGCATCTGTTTTCTATTACTAAAACTTCTTCTTGTGTTTATAATTTCAGACAGCGGGGAGTTGAAGTGAGATTGATTGAGGCACATAGCAAACTGCACTTAGAAGCTCAAAATATTTGGTACTTAAGCTCAGATTTCAGAGCCATTACAATAATAAAAACCGACTTGTGTCCACTGAGAATCCAGAAACAGCCACATCATTATTATTTCAGTTGGTGATCCCCCTCAGCTGGCTGATCACTGAATCTTTGTCATCTTAACAATCTGCAGCTTTACTCGGTTCTGTTGCGGCTGACTTTAAATTATTGTGTGAGCTAAATGATGAGAGGTGAAGCGGACCAGCGGTCCACAGTGTCTCGTCTTTGGGCATGATGTGATGATGATCCAGCTTAGATTTTTGTTCTGCGTCTGGATGAACCTGATATGACTCTGCCTGTCGGAGTTATCCCTCCATATTCTCAGAGAGAGAAGAGAGCAGCGGACAAGCTTTGGCACTCTGAGGGGAGAGAGACAGGGCTAAAAATATTTCCTCTGGGTTTTCTAGTTCATAAACCTCCACCACTTTCTAGTTAAAGAGCAGGGTTGATGTGTTTGTACACACAGTGTCCTAAAACACAAACTAATGACACGTAAGAATTCTCTTAATTCATCATTGTTCATTTGCATCAGTATTTCATATTCGATTCAATAAATGTAATTTTTTATTTTCGAGATTATTGTAGATTAACACAGATTCTTCATCCTTTTGACAAAGATCTGTTTGCCCATTTCTGTTCTTATCCAGAAAGTCAAGATATCGCCAATAAACAAACACACACCTTCAAATAGAAATGAAAAGCTCATTGCATTTAGAGCTAATGTCTGTGTCTCCATCTCCCCGTTAAGAGCAAACTGCCGCCTACCTTTGTCTCTCTGGATTAGGAGACACTGGCCAGCAGTGGAGAAACTAATTTGACTGTAAATTAAATTGTGATTGAAGGAGCTCAGGGCAGGTTAAAGTGGTTCAGGCATCTAATCAGGCAAACCTCTTCCCGCTTTAAGAGGTGCTGCAGTAGCCCTACAGCATGCTGGAGATATATATGCTATATGTTAATATATGTATATATATATATATATCCTGACTGCCTCTGAGGTCACCAGGAAGAGCTGCAGCACCTTGATGGACAGAGTGTTGTTTGTACAATAACCTGAACAGAACAAAATGGATGGAATATATTGTGATTTGCCCTTAATGTGAATGTAGTCTGGAATAAGACAGTGCAGTTGGTTCACCCTTTATGATTCTTTATTATTTAAATCGGAGAACTATATACAGGTATGAGAAACATCAGTGGTTTCCTGTAGCCCCCTTGTGGAACACCACAGGTAATGTTTCAGGTGGACGAAACAGAAACAATACAACCAGCTGTTTCCTGTCATTAAAATAATGAGTGGGACAAAATATCAATACTGGAATATATTTTACCCTTTTGTCTAATAAGTTATTGTTCCACTGGTGCTAAATGTCAATATTTTTTTATTGTTAAAACGCGCTGTATAGATTGGCCCGGAATTTCAATTACTCTAACCACTTCTTCATGACCTATCAGATGAAGAATGGTAAACTTGTGTGTTAAAGAGGCACTAAAATAAGACTCACTGCACTTATTGTGCATTGTTTCATCCCAGGTGTCAAATTCTGGGAAAGTGGCCACAACATGCAGAGAATTAACACTATATTCTGCATAATTTTCTCCAGTTACACAAATATTGTGACTTATTGTAGATGATTGTCCTGCTATGTTTATTACTGCTGACATTGTGACAGTGTTGCACGTTGAGTTACTCTGTGTGATTTTGCCCCTAAGTAAAATACAAACCCATGGCTGACCAGATGGACTGTGGAAACGCTGAAACTAAAAGTCAAGGGTTTGTACTCTGATGTCATTTCTCACCACTGACAATATTGATGAAACATGGAAAGCGAATCATCTTGGCGCTGTGCTCTGGCACTTCCAGATAAGTGTTTCCTGTCAGAAAACAATATGGGCTCCGCATGATGTATTATTTGAGTGGAAGGCACAGCAGTCTCTGCATGCGGCTTTAATGGATTTCTTTAAAAACAGCAGCGTCTGACTATACAGAAAGAAGAGAAATCAGTGGTAGTGGCTGTCAGTTAATGGATATTAATAGTGTTGAGGGGAAATGAAATACATTGATGTTGTATTATTAGACACTTCCTGCTGTCCTTATAATGAGACAAAGTGTCAGGGTGGAGATGCTGTTTTGTGATGCTGCAGTTGAGGTCAAAATATTTCACATATGTACACAGTGACTATTACACAACAGTCCAGTGTTGATGAAACTCAGAAAGACGATGCATCTAATTTGTGACCAGCCTCAGGTGGGATTCAAACATGTGTGCTTTCTGTTGGCTTTAAAGAATGTTTTAAATATTAGAATGACGTCCGTCAATTATTTCAAAATTCTGAATAATAATTACAGCCCAAAATTCACCAATAACTGATATGGTCATTGATAAAGTGAATTTCTTTAGCTGGAATGTAAATAGAGCTTTTCTATGTGGATTGTGCACTGATTTTGCAGCAGTACTCTGCAAATGTTTCTTAAACAGTAACTGTAGTAAGATTACTGAATGTTAATATTGCCTAATTATTATACATTACACATATACACATATAAACGTATTGGATTCAAAAAAATGAACCCTGACAAATTAAAGAATGAATAATTTTTTTTTTAATAAATAGCTTAATATTCGCCAGTTCTGTATGTTCCATATAAGCCTATTGTTGACCATTTAAATTAATTTTTAAAAAATAAAAATGAAATTAATAGCTAAATAAACATCAGTTCTGTGTGTTGGGTATCAGTCAATAAATAAATAAAAACAAAAATAAATAGCTAAGACCATTTCTATCTCCCCTTGTGCTATATATTATGTAAAAAATGTTTTGTCTGTGATAGGCCAATATCAGTGGATAATATCTGTCGGGCTCTAATAGTCGTATCTGATCAGATGTGGTGGTAATGTGCCGTTTTCGTCTGTGCAGATTCATCATCATTATGGATTAACTTTGACTTGACACTGTGCAGTCAGGGTTCAGGAAGGAAATAACAATATGGAAAGCAGTAAAAATTCCATATGATTCCCCCTGCAATGTGCAGATAAGCCTGCTGACTGTGACTCATGGTGAAAAGTGTGCGTCAATTATCCTGCTGCCATTGTACACCGCCCTGGTAATTGGAACAGAGGGTAAAGTGCTTTCTTCTTTGAGATGGTTTGTGAATAATTGCACATACATAATTATTAGAGTAGACTAGTTCAGGTCAGCCTATTAGTGAACCAAAAAATAAGGCAGTGAAATCAATGAATTAACATAATATAGGACACAGTGGGGCACATATTGTGATGAAAGACGTGGGCACTTTGGTTACACTATAAAGAGAGAGAACACACTTTGTCTGAGAGTCACTGAAGGTCACTTTGTCGTTCTACGCTTCCCTTTCCTTATTAGTGTTGTAACATCTTTACTGAAACATGTGATTGCTCTTGTTGGGGCTGTCCTGCGGTTTGTTTTGAACACTGCTGAAGGTATGACTTCTTATTCTCTTCACATCACCAGTGACAGCAGGCAGACAAAATGTTGCTCATTGGAGAGAAAATCACAGGTATTTGGGCAAAAGTAGAACACAGGACAAAGAGTAGTATCTTTTTTTTCTCCCAATGTTCTGGTTGCAATGAATTTGTTAGGAAATTGTGTCCATTTGGGTGGCAGAATTGAAAGAAGGTGGATGGCACAAACCCAGAGTTTCAATCTAACTGTTTGTACCCTTCAGAAACTTGTTCACTCGCGGTGTCTGTCTGCAGCCGTTTGTTTTGTGAAGCTCTCTTTACGCCCGTCCGATTTTTAATCTTGTCTGCAGCCTTTTGCTCTGTTACTTCCTCCTTTTCTCTTCTTGTTTTCCTCTTCAGTCTCCTCGCCTCCGCCATGACGTCTGTTGAGGGGAGTAATGTGGTGTTATAGCAGCACAATGGAACAGTATTGAAATAACATACCAACTGGGTGTTAAATAGCACTGATTTGGAAATGGATTAATTTACACTGAGACACTTCATCCAAACCACTAGATTAACTTCGTGTTCCTGCTGTTCAGTGGTCGCTCCATGGAGCCGATCTGCTCTGACTGTGCCACTCAGGCTTGTATTACACCGAGACAGGAGAGCATGACTTCGTGCCATGTAAAAGAAAAATCTTCCCTGACCTATTTTGAAGGCGGGCCACCCTGGATATTTTTAGCCTGCTGTCCACTGGGAGGAACCCATTTCTCCAGTCTTTACCCCCGACTGCCCATCAGAGACGACTAACAGCTTAAAGTGCCTGCAGGTGTTGGGACCTGCAGTTCACCTGTCCACTGTGGTTTCTGTTTACAGCACCATGCAACAAAACATATACAAAAAACACAGTGCACTGTCCATTACATAGCCATATGTACTATATTTAAGCACAAATTTGAGGTACTTTATTTGAGTTTTTCCATTTTTTTGTTACTTTGTTTGCATGTTCTTTTCCTCACTGGTATATCCAGACGTGGAGTGAAAAAGAGTGCAACATAAACCAGACTGACTGTGATGCTGATCCTCATGCAGCAGAAAGACTTTGTCTCCCTCCACTATAGTGTGAACTGAATGTAGTATGGATCAGTGTGATGTAGAGCCGTATGATGTATGACTTCTGTTTCTGTTCTCAATGTAACAACTTCACAACTGACTGAGTGCAATTGGATTTTGAATGATTTGGTTTGGTGATGCAGCACTGTTTCTTTGTGATTTTCTCGAGGCTCTGCTAAATTTCACTGACTCCCACATCTGATGGAGGGCCGTGAAGAGCCGTGCACCAGAAATGCTTCTTCCCCCTCCACACCTTCCATGTTCACCATGTTTCACTAGTTTCACTAGTTTCTCCCCGGGCAGATTATTGGAGGTCTGAAGGACACAGAGATGCTCCACATGAGACTTCAGTGCTTTACGCTTTGAACCTTGCTCTCTGAAAAGACTTCCAGTCAGCTTGATCTATTACTGTGAACTTCATTTGAGTCCACAAGAATTGTCATAAAACGAATACATTAATATCTGTGATCTAATTAGTTTAGATTTGAATCCGACTTTCTTACAACACTTTCCATTATATCTTTACTTACTATAAGAAGAAAAATGCTTGTGTCTCTCACTTTCTTATAACTTATCAAGTCTAATGATAGAAATGTTATGTATTAAGTTACTGAATTTCTAATAACTCATCAGCAAAACGTAATGTTATGACCGGAGTCATTAATGGTGTAAAACTGCTCTGTAAGAGTGCCCTGCGCTTTTTGATTAAAGTTTTGTGTATGCAGATTAGGGTGTGCCATAGCCTCTGTTCGATTGGTGGAGAGGTTTCCCACCCTGCTGTGATTGGTGGAGAGGTTTCACGCCCTGCTGTGATTGGCCTGCAACCGAAACCACCTGATATAAAACCAGCCAAGATGGCGGCTGACGGTGGCAGCAGGCAGCGGGCATTCTGCTCGTCCTCCTCCGAACATCACTCTTTTGTGTTAGTTGAACTAAGTGAATTGTTTGGATAGCTTCCGTTTGAATAGTAAGGGTGGACTGTCAGTTTTGTTATTCCCCTTTTTCTCCTGTTTTACTTGGATAAGGAGGTAAGTTCGTTGTCATTTGTTTTTGCAGTAAGATTTCTTATGTTTCAGATAGAAACGTTTTGTTTGTTATTTTTTATTATTGCCTTTGTCCAGCCTGAGGCCTAATTTACTTGTACTATCTTGAATTGAATTTGTTGTAATACATATTTTCCTTGACCTTGGAGCCAAAAATTGTTTGTGACTACTTGGGAGACGGGGCTTGTTCATGTTGTGTCCGAGGGCCCTTAGACTGGGGCATAACAGTAATTAGTCATCTACAACTGTAATGTTATTAAATGAGACATAAATTATTCTTATAGTAATCCCTTCATCTTGCAGTTGTAAATGTTAATGTGGTTTTCATCGCCCCACCCTGCAGCTCTGCTCCATAGGGGAAACGGTCAAACATTCCACTTCCTGGTGATTAATGAGCAAACTTTCAATACAAGGAAACTTTCATGATTGAGGATTTTTATTTATGATCCAAAACACATTGTTAAACAAATTATCAACCACTGAGGAAGCCATTAATGAATACTTATAAACCCTGATGTATCAAAAGGTGGTACCCAAAATCGAACCCTTTAATTGAATTTAAAGAGACTGGAGCCCTGGAGTGATATAAACTGAAGTGTGTATATAGGGAGAGATACTTTGCAAATGCACAAAATGTACCTAAAAAATGTTCAGACAGCAGAAACAAACTGCAGCCCTCCTCACATCCACAAACATACCTGTCCTAGTGTGAGACACCTTGACTCATCCTGACCAGTCGTCTCTTCCTTCTGATTACGCTGCAGTCTAAAGCGAATCTGTTTAAGCTGAGCTTGCAGCTTCTTGTCAAGGTTGACTCTGCTCCAGCAGGTTGAATGTAAAATCATCTGATAAAATAGTTTGATTCAAGTGACCTTCAGTTTAGAAACTGCCTGTCCACGGATAATGAAATGCTCTGTCACTGATATGTTAATTTATTGCATCAGGACAGATTTAAGCACATATGAAGGTGAATGA
Source organism: Serranus cabrilla (assembly GCA_903364295.1). NCBI lineage: Eukaryota > Metazoa > Chordata > Actinopteri > Perciformes > Serranidae > Serranus > Serranus cabrilla. Next base: position 66,252 of record CAFUXE010000282.1, on the reverse strand, counting down.
TCACTGCTTTCAGGTAAAAACTGCACTAATGCTGCTGCAGTATTTTATATGCACGTAGTTTAGATAGTATCCATCAGCCCTGGTTGCAACTGTCAGCCAGTAGCTGTTCAAACAATTTGACAATTTCTGAAAAATAAATAATCTGCACACTGAAGATGGACCCTGTGGTGAGATGAGCTAATCCTATGCTGGTGAGATTAGACTCATCATCTTTGACCGTTAAACATGTCCTGTGTGAACACATCTGGCCCCTGTGGCTGAGTGTAGTATCAGCAGATGTATCAGCTGATTCCCTGCCAGCTCCTTTTAGGCAGATAAATCCCATCGTGCCAACATGTAGGTCAGTGTAACAGAGGTTTGCTGTGTGGGCATCTATTGTTGTGACCCTAAATATGGATTTACATGTTTCACATCAGGTTCAAACGTCATGATTTGAACCTAACACCATGCTCAATAACAAACTAATTAATCCAAATGACTTTGATAAACCCCTGACCTTTGCTCTAGTTTCACCTCAAGGTTAATTTTTTTTTGTTCAAGAGTCAATCAAATGACTGTGTTTACATACAGCCTCCCAGAGCTGCTCAGGTGGTAAATGAGGTGAAGCCAATTTAATTTATCAGTAATATTAAATATTGTTTATTAGCTGCAAATGGCTTTACAGTTGGTACAACATATGACTCCTTTCATTTTGATGCTTGCTTTGTATGTGCCCAGGAAGCTAATAGGTTAAATACCCTTCTGTGTTACTCCTCTAAAGCCTGCAGGTGCAATAATGTGCTGTTTGTGGAAGGGAGGGGGGCTTTACCGAGATCACAGTGAAGCAATCAATGATAATAATACTTTGCCTCAATACAAGCACCACCATTACTGTGGATTAACATGAAAATGAGTCTAATGTCCGTGGAGCTGGGAAGGTCACCGCCTGTTTGGACAGTGGCCCAGAGTCGGACATCTGCATAAACCAACAGCCTGCTTTAATCAGCTGCTCCGTCACTCTGAACTGCGAGGCTGCCGATAATCCACCGCTGTAGATAGGACAGTGACGTACTAACATATATGTGTGTTTCCTCTTCTGCACAGCTTCTGTCCAAAATGGCAAATAGCAATTAATATCTAACCTTTCCAGTCAATTGGTAGATTATATCGCATAATTGATTCCACCTTCATGAAAGACAGCATTAGTTAAATGTCAGTCTCATTTCTTTGGGGCTGGTTAGCAAGGACTTAATGAGAAAATACAAGAAACAAGTCAATACTGTTTCCAATTATAGAGTACAATTAAGGTGGGATGATTCAAAGTTTAATATTCACCCCTCACCTTTAATAGTCATTCTTTTTTTCTGATGTATCTGTATTGGACGCACAAATAAGACTTGTTTTGCTGCTTCTGAGCTCAGATTACAGTGTGAGAGTATAATGTAAGTGTTTGATGAGCTGTAAAAACCAGTCTGCAGGGGGATTTTATTATTTTGATAATATGTGTTGAGGAACTGAAATATGTAGAAACAAGACGTGCTCACTGGTGACCTGTTCTTATGTGTGATCTGATTATCTGTACCACACAACTGCTTGGGCCATTAATACAGTCAGATAAATTTGCAATGATGAACTCAAACCAAAGGGTGATGTCACAGTGATGTCAATTGTTATACAGTCTATGGTTAATCTAAATCATGAAATGCATTGAGTCCAATGACATTGTGTGTATCCTCATCACTCAACATTAATATTATTTGTAGAAAGGAGAGGAAACTAATTTTTTAAAATCTATTTTATATTGATTAACTGCAATTTGCACAAAAGAATAATAATAATCATATTAAGCTATCCTTACTGTCTGAGCTGTAGATGTGCAGAAAATATAGGCTGGACATACAAACAATGGTTGACATATTATGTATAGCTGCACTGCAAGTAATCAAGGAAGCTTTGATGCTTTCTTTACTTCTGTAGAGTGAACTGTGCTGCTGGTAGTCCACTGGATCAGACTGACCTGTGGAGGAAGAGTAACAACACTGAGTGTGTACTGCTTCCGTTCAACCACTCAGCAGACTGCAATCGCAGCTGGTGGAAGAATACTTTCTCTAAAAGTTCTTCTCTCTCCTCGCTGTGTGAGCGCTGCTGCTGTTGTGTGCAGTAAAGCTGAATGACTGAAAGAGATAAAAGTTTTCCATCTGCTTTGGAAAAGGAAAACAAGAACTTTGTTTATCAAACAAGAAAAATCTTCTGATGGAATTTATCACTCTGGAAGAATTATACAGCTGTGTTAGCACTGGCATATTTCTTTCATATAAAGAAATATGTCAGTGCTTTATCATGCAACACATCAACTACTGTGCCAACAAAATAAAAGTAATATCCTTCATGCTGGATTCCATTGGTTTATTTTGTATGGATGTTCCTAGAATGGTGTCCAGCCCTTTGTATGTATCATCACATAACCTTACCAAGCAGAATTAATACCGTTAATTAGAGCAGATTCTGTTGGGTCTAGATGAAAATGATGCTCATTGGGGCTGTAGTGTCTCATTACATTTACTCCGGCAGGGTTAAAATTAGAAACTTTGCCGGAGCTCAGTCTGGGCTCATTGAACTGACGCTCCTCGGTTGCACGGGCGCTCGTGGCCGCGCGCACAGAGCGACGGACGCGCTCAGAGGAGGAAGAACAAACTGTATGTAAAAAAAAAAACTCCTGAAGGGAAACTGAGGGAAGACTGGAGACTACTCACAAACTGACTTCTGTTTTCATCACGAGGAGTCCAGCACAGAGATGGAGCTGCAGCAGGGTCTTGGACTGACATGAAGAGGATTTCAACTTGTTTTGATCATATCTGATGTTAGGACAACATCTCTGCACGACGACACGGACATACATGTGAGTTCTACTGTTTCTTGTATTTTTCTATTATCGAACATAGACTTTTTGCGCTGTTTCCATACCAACAAATTAAGGCAGTAATAAGGTTACGTGGTATTTGTAACCCGTTGTTATCACTGTTGGCACTGTTATGATTCTTGATTTCATGTTCGTTGGCATTATTATTGCCTCACCGATAGCCTATAGAGATAATTACCTATTAAAAACATAGCGGTATTTGTCGATATTTGCACATATGCTATCCGATATGCCCCGATATTAAAACTTTTTTTTACACAACACATAATGCAGAAAACAATGCTTGGGGTGACTCAGTATTGGACATATTTATTTTATGGTGTTCATCTAATCTTTATTTTCTTAGTGTTCATTGGTTGACAATGCAATTAATTGTATGTATAATGTATCGTCGAATACTGCAAAGTATTTTTCAAAGATAGATTTATTTAAGCAAGCAGCCTTCTGAGTACCTGCAGAGTCATATCAGTCAGCAAATCCACTATAAATCTAATTAATGATATCTGCTGCAGATGACTCAGATGAAGAATATAATTAATTTAACTGGCTGTGAGTCTAATATAGTTGCCTTGCCAGCATTAAGAAATTTATTGCAGTTGTAACAACTCAAAGACCTCTATAGCCTGATTATTTTTTTTTTGTTGGAATGTAATTGTCTTAGTTGCCAGGTGTTGCTGCAAATATAATAGTTTGGAGACCCTCTTATGCACATAACAATCACAGCATCTTTCCACAACAATGAGCGTCAGAGAGATATACCCAGCTCAGCAGACTGCTCCGCCCGTCAGCCACTATATCTCTCACAGTACTAATCTTTTCGTCTTCTCACGCAAATTCATGCATATAAATATTTGTGAACCAACTTTGTGCAAAAGGCTCACAGTGTATTTGTTTTTCCTTATCTCCAGCCTCCATGTAGCTGAACAAAATGCTGACTCCTTGGTGAGGGTCAGAAAATGAACGCCTCCTCCTGCTGTGATCCAGGAGTCCTCATGTATCAGCAGGGCTCAGGTTTTGACCTCAACGCCAGCTGTGACCGGCTGACGCCTCGCTGTAACTGGACGTCAGTGGACAGAGCACCGCAGCTGCCCACGTTTTCTACAGCAGCCAAAGTCCGAGTGATCTTTACCTTCATCCTGTGTGGCATTTCCACTTTCTGCAATCTAGCTGTGCTGTGGGCAGTCAACAGCCACAAGCGCAAATCCCACGTCCGAGTGCTGATAATTAACCTGACGGCTGCTGATCTCCTGGTGACCTTCATCGTGATGCCTGTGGACGCGGCATGGAACATCACAGTACAATGGCTGGCCGGCGACCTGGCCTGCAGGTTCTTGATGTTTCTCAAGCTGCAAGCCATGTACTCCTGTGCCTTTGTTACAGTTGTGATTAGTCTGGACAGACAGTCGGCTATCCTCAACCCTCTGGGCATCAGCATGGCGCGAAAAAGGAACAGAGTCATGCTGATGGTGGCGTGGACTGTGAGCGTCCTGTTCTCAATCCCTCAGGTAAGGCCAGAGGACACTGTGAGTTGATTAAAGCTTGTTGGGCTCAGTTAAACACAGAGACGGACCATTTTGAAGAAAGGTTGTAAACTAATCCCTCTGCAGCGTTCCTCCATGCTCCATACAGTACCACAGTGAGCAGGCTATAGGTCTGTATCTCTGGAAACAGATTATGGGATCTGCATGCATTATCTCATGGAGGTATTACTTTAGGCAAACCGTACATGTTAGAGGAAATTAAAATCTGGCTTTACCGGTCCTGAAATACATTCTCATACACGGTTCATTATGCTCTATATCTGTGTATTTACATAAAATGCAGCACTTCATACGGGCCTTTATACAAGACAAACTGCTGCATGGTTTCGGGGACCCAAAGGGTCTCAATGTTTGGGATTAGAGGCTCTATCATTTAGTTACACAAGAATGGGTTTCCCTTATCCTGGCAGCATATATGCTTCACTGAAAACAGTGAGACATATGGCAGCCTTGCATGTAACACTGTTGATCATGTTGTGTGGCGATATGGTTCAATGTAATCAACCAAACCTACTGCATGTTACATAATATTGCACTTGCTTACAGCCAATGGGAACATTTTTAAATGTTCAATACCAGTATTTTTAAATCAATATTTAATACAATGTCAACACATAAAAACTGTGTTTTATCCCTAGAAAAAGAGCGATCAAATGGCATAATTAAATGGGTGGCCTACAAAAATACGTACTTTAATATGCTCTATATGACATTATACTTTTATCTTTATATAACATCCACGTCAAGGAAAATACTGTGTGACGACTGCTGCCAGCAAAATCATTAATAGTTTTCATTTTTGATTCCACAGATGTTCATTTTCCATAACGTGACCATCACTTATCCAGCAAACTTTACTCAGTGCACCACCAGGGGGAGCTTTGTTACTCACTGGCAGGAAACGGCGTACAACATGTTCACGTTCTCCTGCCTCTTCCTGCTGCCGCTGGTCATAATGATCATCTGCTACACCAGGATCCTCATCCAGATCTCCAAACGGATGACAAAGAAGAACTGTAAGTTTACAGCTGGGCCTGGTGTTTGGTTGGGTCAGAAAAAATAATTTGATGTTTCTAATTTATATCCCCTATTCTAAAGAAGATGAGATGCTGTATAACAACTAACTTTTATTTATTTTTTTATTTATTTTTTTATTACATATATTCAATTGAAAACAGTACAAAGACAGTATTTATTGTTTTGCCTCATTAACTTCATGGACTTCTTTCTTCCCTCCAGTGTCCTCAAATGAGCTTGATCTCCGCTGCTCGACGAACAACATCCCCAGAGCTAGAATGAGGACCCTGAAAATGAGCATCGTCATAGTGATAAGCTTCATAGTCTGCTGGACTCCGTACTACCTGTTGGGTTTGTGGTACTGGTTCTTCCCAGACGACCTGGAGGGAAAAGTCTCCCACTCCCTCACCCACATCCTGTTCATCTTTGGACTTTTTAACACCTGCCTGGACCCCATCATCTATGGCCTGTTCACCGTACGCTTCCGCAAGGGGCTGAGGAGCTGCTACCGCAAAGCCACAGTGACGTCAGACTTGGAAACTAACAGGACGATAACAAAAAGTAGTGCTGCTGGTTTACCCTCTCAAAGAGAGACAGCTAATCGTGGAAAAGACAGCAACTGTGGACAGGCTGAGACAAAACCCTCTGACGGCAGCTCTCTGACTGTGTTCAGTCAAGGGGAAGGAGGACAACCTTGCCATTCCAGCTCTGAGAGCACAATATGATGAGAAAAACAGCAAACCCAGGACTGTTAATGGATCTGAACCAATCGACCCTTTCTCAAGGTTATACGGCACACGTTTATTTCACAGACACACCGAATGTGCATGTGTAGAATAAGTCAGAAAACATGAAATATCCATCACCTAGATGTGTCTTTGTGTCTACATGTGCTTGAGGCTGTCCCGCTTTCTTAAGGCTTATATAAGATCTTTATGAACAAAGTAAACATGTTTGTGGAAGTGGCTCCTATTCAAAGACGGGTTCGCCATATACAATCTACATTCAGATAGGTCTGAAAGAAGCTGCAGGACTAAACGAAGACTCTGATTGTCAGGTTACATAACAGTGTTGCAGATGTGGTGACATGTTGTGTTTTTAGGAAGTTTGAATGACTGTTGATGCTTGAAAGCTTTCAATTGCAGCTCCTCCAAATAAGATGTTTAAAGATGCATTATCAGTCCATTTTCATAGGAAGAACCACACAGAGGCAAGAAAAGCTCAGTTTACTGATGTATTAATGAGGCTCCTTTCAGTGTGACAGCATGCAAGGTATCAGGACTCTGAAACTGAAGCACCTTACTTTCTAATTTTGTGCTTTTCATACTGTGACATATAAATATCTTCTGTAAACGGGCCTTTAAAAGTTATGCATGTTACTGCCCATGTGTAAAACAAGCTATTCATCATAAGCAATGGTGTGGGAATGAGTTTTTCTTTACAGTAGGCAACATTAAAAATTATCTGCTTGCAGCTGCTGGAGCGTGAACTTACTACTGCCTGTACTTTAGATGCAGATTACAATAATATAAGGTATAGGCTGCTTATGCTTGTGACAACACTTCTTATTGAATCTAATTGGCTGGATTATGTGAACAATTAAATGCAAGTGTGTGATGGTACGCTATTCAAATGTATCAAAAAGAAATTGCAACAAAAGTAAACAAATAATTATCAATTAACTGATTGCATCTAACAGCCGTGGCAGGTCTATTAACTATTTACATGTTATTTGATAGTGTGTGTTGGCTTTTAGCGTGAACTGTGATGATTCTGTGTTGTGGAAGAATTATATTTAGCAGAACTGTGATTTCAATAATTCTGATACACCTTTGTCTGCAGTTTACTCATTGAATCGTAAATATCCAGTTGATGTCTCCAGCTCACACCGGGTGGCTCCAACAGCTCCCTCTCTACCTCCTACAACTCTGTTAAATGAGCCCCGAATCCCAAACACACCAGAGATGAATTGCAGTAGTCATGTTAGAGACAGGGCCGCAAATCAAAACACAAAATTAATGTCTCAAAAGCATGAATCAGAATCAACCGTGACACAGTGTGTGAGAAGGAAAACTGTCAATATTTAGGATTAGCTTACTGCAATAAACTTTAAAGTCTGACAACTTTGACGTGTATGTGTTCTCATAATGGGTGTGTACATTTTTTTTCAAAAGTTGATGTTTTCTGGTGGGTCAGACAGATTTTCCTTTTATGTATTGGGTAGAAACCTTTCTCAAAGTTTCCCAATAGAAATTAACCCCGTCATGCTACAACATAGTGGACATACTGTTACCGATGTAACTGAGTTCTCTTGCGGCTGCTGAGTTGAACTGAAGAAGTTGATGGTCCAAGTCTCTGTCAGAGTCTCTACATACAGAGCATTTTATTGCTGATGTTTGTCATCTTGTTAGCAGTCCTACTGAGTCATCTGAGGCCTTGAAGCTGTGTCTCCCCCAGTCAGCACATCTGAGAAAGGACACTGATGATACTTTCCTCAATAACTTCATGACTGAATTGCCGCTGGCTTAATTGAATAAATAAATTCAACACACAGCCATAGTAACTAATGACAATACTGTTGTTTTAATCTGTATCCATATCACTGATTCTGTCGCTGTTTTCAATCTAATCCTATTTTACGCCCAAACTGCAGGTCTAATGACCGTTATGGTTACATTGTTTTGGACTTGGCCCACATTATTTCCTCCTCTCCTCTCAGCTGGAGAAGGCCAACTCATTTACTGCTCACTGATCCTTTCCAGGCCTGTCCACTCCTATTACGTCTCCTCTAGTGAGAGGGGAACACACTGTCCGATGAGCGCATCATCACACCGGCTTCCTTTCAACATGTATCCCAGTGATGCCGCTCACAGAGCAGATGCACGTACCTGTAGCACGCTAAAAGACAGATGCTGAAGCAAAGAAACGTACAGGTTCTGCGTTTGCCTCGTGGCTCCTGCCAATCCATCTCTGTTTTCAAAAGGGCCTCTGGACCTCTGACCTCAATATATCTGAATGGAAAAGAGTTCTATGGATCTGGGAGACTTCCCATTACAGACATGCCTCCTTTATGCTAAACCCGTGCAGTTTATCTCATGCATTTAAATGTGTTATTTTCTATAATACTGATTTAAATATTGTTTGCATACTGGGGTCGGTAAACAGTTTTGGAATTGCATACATTTGGTATGAAGGGAAAGCTGAGACTTAAATTTCATTAATGTGTGATGGTGCAAGTCACCATAGCCGCCGTTTCATTAAGAGGACTGTTTTAGAAGTTTTCAGAACAGAAGTGCTGGCCGTCTATTTGCAAAAAAAAAAGAAAAAGGAGAAAAGTCAGATTTAGCATCAAATAACAAATGTTATTAACCAAAAAAAAAAGCTGTAGCATCTTATAAAACTGAGCGTGAGGATGGCCATCATATACGCATAACCTAAAGTTGTAAACCATTATAAAGTTGATTAATTTGTATCAGGGGCAGAATGTTGAGGCTGTTAAATCAGGCGGTTTCATGGCACTGAATCATCCTTGTGCTCTGGTCTGGTTTGAAATCACCACAGCTTATTCATGAGGGTCAGATGAGGTCTGTGACTGAGATATTATTAGCCTGGATACATGTGCAGCATGTTCACTAACTCACAGTTAGTGAACATGAGTGTTATATTTAAAATATTGTCTGCCGCTGATAGTCGACAGCCCAGATGCTCTTATTGCTCAGAAACAAAAGGAGCCCCAGTATGTGCATCATCTTCTGACACTGTTCTCTGTGTCCACTGTCTTGTTCAGGTGTGTGAAAGAGTTTAACGCTGACTGTTTATGTCAAACTGCATTTACTCTGTGCGCACTAACACTCTTGAACGAGTAGGTGAAGTTAATCAAGCATATATATTTCTGCAGCAGGGGAGCTGAGGAATGCCTTGTTTCTTAGTGTGCTGCAGACGAGTGTAAACCGCCTCATCACTAAGTTATTACTGGGGTTTTTGATGCAGTTTTTATACGGTCCTGCAGTGTGCGAGAAAACATCAAATTGAATTATCTTGCAGACGCTTTTTTTTCCACAAGACCTTGTTTGACTTGTGCCAGCAAAAAAAGTCTGCTTTCTCCCCCCTGTTTGCGTCTTAAAGGTCAGTTTCAGATAATGGGAGTTTTTTTTTTTGGTTTAAGACTTGGCCGTCTCAGATAAAGCACTTTACCATACAGACTAATGCAGTTTACTGCCAAACATCGGGGCAGATAAAGTGCAGAGATAGCTAAATGTGTGACATCTCAGCCCTCTCCTAAGTTTTCTTTAATCACTGCTAACTGATTTTGTCATGTCAAGGTGGCATTTAACTTGTCTTTTGTGACCTTTTCAAATATGTCAACACTTTCAGGAACTCAACTGCACACTGCTGCAGAGTAATAATGCTGATTTAGTCAAGTCAGATTACTGTTATTTTATCCAGCTAAGCTAAATCAAATGCAGCGCTGTGAGAGAAACATAATAAGTAACATTTAATCATCATGTGTCTTTAGTCAGATGTAATCAGCCTGTTAAAGAAGCAAACTCCATGTAGAAATCCCACACCCAACTGTTGTGTGTTTACAGCTTATTGTTTCTATTCCAGGGGTTTTCAAAGACTGACAGTACGGCTCCGCCTCAGAGGAAATCTGACAACTGTTCTCTACCAGCATGCACCTTGTTATGTTGGTGAGTGAAGCAGAAGAGAAACCCCCCTCTGGGAGGCTCGAGTTGATCCGACTGCTCAGGTAAATATTCACTGCAGCACCAAACCAGCTGAAGAAAATAATCCCTACAAATGCACTTGTTAGTCCTTTTTAAGTAACGTTTGCAAAAAAAAAAACTAGAAAGGAAAGTATTTATTAGCGACCCCTTTTTAAAGATCTATTTCTTCTCACTCCCTCCTCCAGATATGCAGCAATCTAACAGCGTCCTGGTATCCTGAGGTAGGAAAACTAATACTGACTCTCTTCATTAGCTAACTTATGGTATTCTTTATTTTTTTCAACTGAGACTTTTTAGATGTTTGAATATTTGAAGACATTTAAAAGTACAATGACCATCTATTTAATATCCAAATTTCTCCTCTGCAACCCAAAGGCTTTAGTAACGTGTTTTCTATAATCCCTCGACTCACAAAAAATCCGTTGTTATCTCACTGCTGTGGTCCCCACCGCAGTTTTTCAAGAGTTTAAATGAATGCAAAGCACTCTTGTGATATTACAGAGTGCTTTGCATTCATTTAAACTCTTGTGAAGCTTCTTCTGTGGGGATAATGTCGGATTTTTTGCTCATAAAAGCAAGAAAGCAGGATGTGGATTATTCATTTCATGGTTTCCCCCGTGACTGGGGGACACAAAGAGGTTAAACACACGGCCTCTGTGCCCACTTTACCCATCTAAATTTCATGACCTGTCTTATTAAAACAGAAATTCATTGTAATGTCAAGGGCTTTCTTCATCAGTTTATGTTTAAAAAGAAGCACTTGGAGACATGAAGGGAGCAAAAGAAACACGGGATAAAATCTAAAGCCTTATGGTTACATTTGGACAAGAGGCGGCCTGTGCCCTCCATATTTTAGTGATTAGAACATGTATCACAATTAAAACGTTTAACTGGTTCCTGTAAACTAAACGACAAAGTCTGATGTAAAGAAAAAATATCATAATGCACTTAATAACCAGCTCTAAGATAATGATAATCCTGGGTTGACCAAGTCCCAAAAGATGTGCAATGAAATCACTGAATGCTTTTATTTAAATTAATTATCTGACATTTGAATCATTTCCTATGAGAATCTGGGAAACAGTTGCTACACTCTCATAGCCGGAGAACAAAGACGGGTTTCCAGGAGCTTCAAGACAAAGTTTAGTCACTTTAAATCCTTTTTGTAATCATTGTATTGTCCATAAAATAGCAGAAAGCAACCTCATGTTATCTCAGCAGTGTAAAACATCATACAATAGCTTTGTGGAATCAACTAATATTATGCCCCTAACTTTATGTAAAGTAGTCGTCAATAGTTTCTTTGACTTTACTTATATTTCATCCCTCCGCCAGAACACTTATGATTTAGCAAGTCAGTAAACTATTTATTCATCTTAATACCTTTAACTTTCTGAACTTGTTTTCTCAAGTTCATTCTCAAACTCATGAGAAGACTTATTCAACTTCTGGGAAGTGATACAGTGATTGTTTAGCACTACTCTGCTGGAACAGTGTTATCAGTGTTTTTTTCTTCATACTTGCACAAACTTAATACTTTTTAAGAAAAGGCTGCACTCTGGAGATAATGGTGATGCATACACACAAACTGTTTTTGTGTGTGTGTGTGTTTTTTTTTTAAACATTTTCTCATGTTGTTGCTCAGTGGCTTCATTTTGGACACCAACGTAATATTTAGTTTTAAACAATAATCAGAATAACTTTGATGGAAGTAGAGATATACAGTGATTTATTCAGCATTTTATGGTTCTTCTTCATTTTATTTGATAAAATGCTTCAGTTGGGCAAGAAATATAACAGAACACTGATTCATTGCATGCAAATCTCTTAACCATCATGTTGACCTCTGACACTTAGTGTCACAATCAGAGAGCCAGTAGAGCTCAATGCTTCGATCAGGGACGGTTTCACAGGAGGACTGACTGGAGCAGACATCATTATGGATGGATTACAAGTCCAAAGTATTTATTTTGTAGCACAATGTTAACAGCGAGACTGCTTATAGCAAAGATGGAAATCAAGGTCCTTAACAAATGTATTGTGTTCCACCTGCAGTTCAGTCCTCCTGGTAACACCAAGCGCCTGGCCAGAGTGCTGAGCTGCTGCTGAGATCATCTGCTCTACGCTGAAGGTATGAAATCACTCACAATTGCTCATAATGTTAATTGTATAAATTGCTTAATCAGTCTTGTTTGAATTAGAAATATATACAAATGTGCAAGTGGAACAACTATCCATATAATTTTAAGACAGATCTGTTGCATTTAGGGTTTATGTTACAGATAAATTCTCTGGAAGGATCTGAGGACGATCATCCTTTGTGCAGATATGTGTGCATATTTGATGCCTTTCTCCATACTTTGTGGCTTATGCTGTTTACAATGTGACTAATACTTTAAGGCTTACGGCAGACTACAGTTGGTAATATATTCTGAAAGCACTTAAACATAAACCTGAACAGGGACTTGGATGCTTTGTATTTTTCTACTCTCCAATTCAGAAAAGCAACACACTGCAAACAACAACAAACTTGGCAGCTGGTTGGATTGCTTCCTTATTTGACAAGCTCCCTCCGTATTGTTTCTTAACAATGGAGAGCAATTTGACTGGATGGTTTGTTTGGAATTTTAAGAATAACAAATGGTGAGAGTTTTAGAGGCTTTTAGAATAAAGGGGCCTTTGTGTGTGCGATGTTCCTGAGGTATGCAGGGGAGGAATGAGCTGAGACGCACGCAGTGGTGGAAAAGTATTCAGATCCTTACTTAAGTAAAGTAATCACACTTTGAAATGACTCCACTGCAAGTAAAAGTCCATCAATAAGTAAAAATGCTCATTATGCAGAATGTCCCCACTCAGACTGTTGTATTCCAAATATATGATTGGATAATTAGCAGCTTTAATGTTGTCATGGTGGGGCTAATTTTACTGTTATGTGGTATAATTTGTAAAAATGCAGAATAATTTTAAAGTTTATCAAGTTAAATCTTGACCTGAAAAGTAACTAAAACTGGCAGCTAAATGTTGTGGAGTAGAAGTATAATGTTACATAAATGGAAATACTCAAGTAAAGTACAGTACTTGAGTAAATGTACTTAGTAACATTCCACCACTGGGCAGGAGATACATGTAATATGGCTGCGGGTGAGTCCTGCACCTTGAATTTTCCTTATCATCATTTCGTTTCTGTGCACAGATGAAAGGGCCGTGTCAGATCAAAGGGAGCTTTGAAAGCGCTTCGGTAAAGAGATGCCCCACCGTGATAACACAAAATGTCATCGTGGAAAACACAAAAGAGTGAAGAGGTGAAATTGGTTTTCTGGGGCAGTTTTTTGTCACCTTTAGATGTGGAGATGTGGACATTCAGATGGAGGGTGGCATACTAAAGGTCAGGGGAAAAGTTTTGTTAACTGAAATTCTGGATGTGAATGCTAAATGTGTTGAATTTCCTTTCGCAAGACATCCATCCTGCTCAAAACTTCCACTAAAGGCAACAAACAGACTATTAACTGGATCTGTGTGTTTGCAGAGGAACATCTGCTGACTGCTCAGTAAAACCAGTCAGCTGTACCTGAGTCGGCACTGTGCACTTATTACGTAACGTATAATATAATATAGTACTGTTCAGATGCAGAGGGATGAGAGGGATGAATTTCTCATTTCCTTTCCGAGGAGGGTTGAGCCTGAAACTTCCTGTCATTTCTGGACCAGGATATGACAACATGAAACTTTAATGGTCTCAGTGACGGGACTTTTCCAAATATGAAAGTCATGCTAGACACAGGAGAAGAAAAAATACAAAGAAAACAAAGCAGGTACTTTGCAGGAATGACACTTTTGATTGTAGGAGAGAATAGCCAGAAAAGCATGCAGGCATACTGCAAATACGACCAGATGCAGCTGGACAGCCTGATATTTTTTGGCATACTGCAGTTGATGTACTATGTATTGGAACATAATAAATGTTTTTCTGCTATACTGAATAGTACAGTGGTATAGGTATGGGAATGCACACATAATTATCAGGTGCTTTGCTGCCATCTAGTGACATGAAGTCCACATGCAGTACAACCAGGACCCAGAGACTGATGCAGCTAAATGGAATTCAGCCATCTTTCATTTTATTATTCACACCTGCAGTTTTCCTCACATGTCAAAATATCCTCTGTGTTTTGTATGTGAGGTTATTATGAGAATCAATGCGCTTGAGTCTGCTTCTTTAAGCCACCACCACCACAGATGCCTCCCTATGCTGCAGGGCAGACAATGGTACAGGCCGTCGGCACCTCCCACACCCCTTCAAGTGGATCCGTCCAAGTAATGTCAGAGGTCAAGCGGGAAATCAAATGAGATCTAAACGGAACAAGTCGAGTTAGTGTTAATGGTGTCAATAGGTCAATACAAATAAAATGGGGACTTATTCCCGAAAAAGTTACATGTTTGAGTGGAAAATATTATACAGAAAAAGAAAACAAAAATCAAGGCTTTTGCTGGAAATGTTTTAAAGTAACAAACATATTATTCCAAAATGACATCCTGGTAGCTGCAGCAGAGCCAGCATGGACTGTCCACAGATGAGGAGCAACAGGAAACCAGCGGGGGACAGAGACAGCAGGAGGCCGAGGAGCAGGACCTCCCGACGGGTGATACATGTCGTGACCGTGTTACCAGGCGAGCGGTGAGTCTGAAACCTTGTACTTTTTTGTGCTTGAGAGCAGCGTCCTTTGTCAATGTGCTGTAGGATTTCATTGAATGTAACCTGCGTATGCAAGAGAGATTTGAGATGCAGGTAAATTTGGTGGATTTCAGTGTCATAATTTAAATGATAATCCTGTCGAGATGCAGGTAAGTGTAGCTTTGTCTTAGTTGAGCTGTGTGCAGCCTGCTGTAAGGTAGTGACGTTTGTTTATATTAACTGCAATTGTACTTATGTGGCCTTTGTTATTATACCTAGAAAAAAACATCAACAAGAACAACTTTTATTGTGTATGTTTTTTAATGCGGAGACCTTGTACCTGTTTCACGAACTGATTGGACTTACTGTGTTTGACCCACTCAAGGCTTCAGTTTGTACCAGTATGTTGTACCAGTATTTTTTTTGTTTGTTTTTTGTTAAACTGGTCAATTTTGTAATGATTTAAGACAGGTGTACTTTTGTAGCAACGTACATTGGCTCTTCTACAATTTAAACTACATCTACACTTGTTCATTTTATGCTACTTATTAATTCTTTACATTTCAGAACTTAATTTTGAACTTTTGACTCCACTTGTGTACAGATTATGAATTTGTAAATCAATCAGGTGGTCAGTGTCTTAAATACAATGCAGTGGTATAGCATAAAGAATGGATCAGAATATAAAGTAGCTAACAATAGTAATAATCCGATGCATTAGCAATACTAATGAAATATTATAAGTACTCACAGGGGGCTTCTGCACAATGAGTACTTGATTGTTGAAGTGCACTTATGAATAACTCTAACTTACACGTACTTTTTCTTCAGTCGGGTTTTGAATGTAGGACTTTCACTTGTAACAGAGTGCTTTACATTGTGGCATTGATATGTTGACTTGAGTAAGGCATGTGAATACTTTTTCCATCACTGAATCAATGGTTGATTTAATTCCCAATTTAGTTGATGAATTGATTTGAGCTGTATTGAACTGAACTGGTTGGACTGTCTGTGTGTGTCAGCCCTGTAACTGACTGCCTCCCCAAATATGTCAATATGTCCCATTGATGGATAGATGAATGAAATCCTTGCTGACATTAACATCATTGGCCTCCAGGGGGCACTATAGAACAGTCTATAAAATGTAAATGCAAATACAGGCATTAGCATTTACTTTTTATTTTCTTAGTTTACCAGAACTAGAGATGCTGCAATTACAATATAAGTGGCATGTAAGTGAGAAATTTTTCCTACACCATTTGTAATAATGAGTGCAATGATAAAAGGCCACTGTTCTTTCTTCTATAATGCTTAAATATGTCACAGAAAATTGAAAATCATTTCATTAGTATTTGACTCCTGACCAAATGTCTTCCATGAAGTTTTCCTTGATTGCAAATGTTTTTTAGTCGATGTAGTGGAATCTGTTTCAAAAGCTTATGAACAAACATTTTCACTGTGTGCATTTTGCTGTTGAACATGCGTAATTGTTCTGACTGGTACGACTGTGCAGCAAACAATTGCTGTTGTACAATAATTTCTGTGAGCGACATTTCTCTGCAGAACAGAGCAGAGTTTTAGAGCCAGCTCTCTTCCTGTCTGTCGTGTCTTGGAGGAGGGTCCTCCATATGAATTGTGGAGCTTGTAGGAAATGTACTCACTTCATGGCAGAAATAGTTGGCAGGCAGGCAGCCGAGGTGAGAGATACCAGGGGAAGATGAAAACAGATGGGATGAACACGCAATGGCTGCCTCACACTGGTGTAAAGGGTGCAAAAAATCTGTTACTACCCCACAGTTTATCCAAGGTGCACGAACCAAAGGAAACACAAAGTAAGCATAACTCAACCACTTTTGATAACGACCAACTGCATCCCTAAAACATTGTCTTTTTAGGCTAATATCTACTGTCTCTGGCATTAAAACAGCAGATGATGTCCCCCACCGTCCGCCACCCACACACATCACACCCCCACTGAGCTATAGGATCTGAACACCTGTTTCATTGTGGAGCTAAAAAAGGAACAGCCCTTCAGATGTCTCTCTGAGACTGTTAGTGTCCCTGTTACTTTACAGCAGTTTACACGATCAGATACAGTGCCAACAGCCAGGTTTGTTTTCCTGGGGTCTGTTAGTCCCAGCTTCGATATGATGTGTGTTTACTTGCAAATACATAAAAATAATGAGCTGAAAATTTCTTATTTTGCACTGACTTTATTACAGAATATTCTTGGAATATAGTAGCAGAAACTGAGAACAAAAGTATAGTAGCTTTTACTGCCAACTGGAAAAAAGTGATTTTTTTTTACATTGGTATTGAGCTGATTTGTGTTTCTAAATGACAACTTTGCTTCTGTTACATGGATATTAGCAGCCATAGAGCAGGTTGATCCTCTTGATGTCCCAGTAGGACATGCCCCGCCTCTGGCCGATCTGGACGTTGGCGTCGGGGATGGGGGTGATGGAGTCCCCGCCGTAAACGATGGAGAAGGCTGTTCTTCCGTAGTGC
>CAFUXE010000282.1:27222-38329 GCA_903364295.1 Serranus cabrilla | reverse complement strand
CTCAGGCTGAATGTTTGTTTTTTACACCAAGCAAAACTTGATTAAATAGATTCAAACATAACCCGTGTATATTATTATGGAAGCATAAAACCCTATGATTAACGTAGTGCTGATTGGACCCTTTTTTTTTCTTAAACCAGTACAGATTTCCTAAGGGAATTAAATATAGAATACCGGTCCTGTTATTTATTTAACTATATTTCTATTTTTGCCAGATTTCAGGATGAACAGTCATTCACTGGAAAAAGCATCAAGCCACTTTTTACCCTTTTGATGGATTCATGGTTAAAGAGGTCACACTTTCAGTTCTCAACAGCTATTAAAGGGATAGTTTGGATTTTTTGAAGTTGGGTTATGTGAGGTAGTTATCCATAGTCAGTGTATTACAGTAGATGGTGGTTGGCAAGTCCTAGTTTGGAGATGCAGGCAGGAGTTCTGACATGGAAGTGAAGCAGTGTGCTGCTGTGGACAGTGCAACACCTAAAAATCATATCAACTTAAGTGTTTGCTATGTAGGGAATATTTTTACTGCTTTATCTGGCTGGGAACTGAAGCTGTTATTCTCTTTTCAAAGCCACCAGACTACTTTGACAAAAACATAATTTAACCTCACAGAACACGGGTGCTGCTGTTGTCTCAAATGTTCAGTTTGTTTGTGTTTTTGTGTGACTTTGATGAAACTGAATTAACCCTAAAACATCAAAGACACATAATAAAACTAACTCACTAACCAATCAGAGCAGTGTTAGACCAGCAACTCATGTGTGTTGTGTGGTAAATTTGCTATATTATCAATGGAGTCCGGTGACTTTAATGAGAGCATTAGTAATAGCTTCACTTCCTTGATTGTAAAGCGATGAATATATTCTAATTATAGCTGACACTTAAACTAATGTTGTTGTTTTGTAAGTACCTCATACAAGAACTTAGAAAATCCAAGTTATCACTAAACGTTTATCGTGCAAATATGCCCTTTAACAAGATACACGCTACCCTCTCATCTTTTAGTCCCCCTAAGGGAGAGAATCATACCACCTTAAGTGTCAAAATATCACCGCATAAACCACACATTGAACATCATAAAATAAATATGGTGTCAATTATAATGGTCCCTGAGCATTTGTCCACATCGTACCACAGTGCTTCTCCCTGAATGTTTTCATGTAGAACAGCTGCAGCAGTGTAATACAGTGGGCTGCTGATGTGTGTAATAGAGTTCTTGTGTGGCAAGTGTTGAATTTTTAACTATCCTGAAGCCAGCTGAGTATACTTCAGCCATGCATGAAGATAGATTACCTAAGCTAAACCTAGCAAACACAACGTGGCGTGTGTGCCCCTGCACGATACAGAGTAACCTTTATTCCACTTAGGCCAAAGATAAAGCATGCTGATTAATGTTACAGAGGAAATGATCACCATCATCTCTGCAAGGTGAAGATGGTGTTTATAAGTTCAGAACTTTTAATAATAATAATAATAATAATAATAATAATGATAACAAAGTAAAACAGGGGTGGACTCAGGTTGTCTTAGGGTCAGGGGCAAAAAACACATAAAGGGCACCAGCTGCATGTGGTGGGGCACCAGTCTGCAGAAATGTATCAGCCTGTATGGCACTACTCTGCATTCTCCTAATTTTAAGGGCACTACATCATATTTACTCTACTTGAAAGGCACCTTAAATTATGTTTTATTTACTATAGTGGCACCCAAGAGGGTACTTTTGAAGTTTTTATTCTCCCAACATGAGAACAATTTGTGGTATTTGTGGTAGACAAAAAAGGGCACTTTGTATTAAAAATTAAGCTGGGTATAGTCAGCGGTGGACAAAGTACATCTTGTTATGACTTGAGTCAAAATATCTTTACTCCCGGTCAAATGTCACTCCTTTGTAAGTGAAAGTTGTTCTACTGTAGCAAGCACAGTTGCCTCTGATCTTTTTGGAGCTCAGCAACGACTCAGAGATCAGGGGAGAGGCTGCACAGGGATAATAATTGACATCAAAACCTTTAAAGGTACCAATTAAAGCACCAGTAAGGTCATTAATAAGTTTACCTGTTTCTATACCAATCCCTACACAGCGTATGGGTTATAACATTTTGGAAAATAAAATGAATTTGCTGACATTGAAGCTATGCTATAACTTGTGTAGTGGAGTCAGAAGTAAAATATATGTCTTGATAAATGTAGGGGAGAAAAATTAATACGTTACCGGAAAAACTTTTATACTCATGTGAAGTACAGATACTCGAAAAAGGACTTAGGTAGAGCACTCAAGTAAATGTACTTAGTTACTGTTCATACTTGGTTATAGGTACCCCCAATCTCCACTAATAAAAAAGCAGAATAGACACTTATAGTGTTAAAGCAGAAACAAACATATCTCTTGTCTTCGTTCATTGAAAACATTTTGTCAGCAAATCTTCTTACATGAGATATCATGACTGTGGTGACTGTGCATCTTTATCAACATCTGTCAGCTCCACAGTACAGAAGTTTTTGCTGTACATTCACACTAATGCAACATCTGTCCATAGCTCCTGGTGGCTCCATGAGAGAAGCTGTGGACCAGATATTGGTGAAGAATCAGAGAGGACACTAGTGCCCCTCTGTCAGTGGGATATCTGTTGGGGAATTACATTATAGCGAAAACAAAAAACAGAAAACAGCAGAGTTGTGCAAAAGGAGGCAGGGTTACAGTCAGTGCCTCATCATCCAACATATAAATTGAACGGCAAATATAGGAACACAACATTATTGGCAAGTGCTGTGTCATTTAATTCAGTGTGTGCTTATGGGGGTATTTCAGTAGGTTTTCTGATGAAATGTTGCCTTTTTTGAGGCAATGATGAAGCTGAAAGAGTGCACAGGTAAAATGATGATGTGGGGAACACGTTGACAGAGAGGGGGAGGGACAGAGAGAGGGAGACAGATTGCACCTCCTTCGTCGTGCTTTGGTGTACGGATAGGAGGAGGCGGAGCGTCGTAACACCGCCTGAAGGACGCAGAGCTGCAGTTCGGAACCGGGCTCAGAAACCGAAATCCAGTCGCTACCGGACCTGGATGGAGATGTAACATCCCGGATGTGGAGAAACGCCGTCCTGTAGTTCTACGTCGGGTATTAGAAGCCGTCATACATATACATGCGTAGCCTACGTATTTAAATATGATGTAGCCGATACGCACTGGCTGGACAGGCGGTGAAGAGAGGTCGCTGACGGACTGTGCGTAATGCTGAGTGGACAGCAGTATTTCTTGCTGTATATTCCAGCCTAGACGGGCTATTGACAGGAGATTCGCACTTCTTCTGCAGTGCAGCTCGTCATTATAACCAGATGCTCTCCGCCGGACCGGACCCGTTCCGTTTCATGCCGTCCAACCCGACCGGAGCCTGAGCCGAAGGATGCAGGTTAAAAACCAGATCTGCACAGAGCGGAGCAGCACCGACGACCCGGAGCAGGATGACAACCAGAAGAAGACCTCGTGTTTTTCCAACATTAAGATTTTCCTGGTGTCGGAGTGTGCGCTCATGTTGGCACAGGGCACCGTGGGCGCCTATCTGGTGAGTTTCTACGGCACAGCCACCACGGACACAGTGTCGGTCTGTCGTATCTCAGTAGGTAACATCGGGTTAACGCAGCGCCCTTCAAACCGGCACAGGCAGACAGTGAGTAACGATGCGGCGCTTCCTGTGATGCGGTTAATAATCACATTATTCTGATCACATTAGAATAATCACATCCTCCAGCAACCATGGGACGCGGTGCTTTCACTGATTGATGACTTGCTGCGTATTATCCATCAGGCCTATGCACCATCTGCATGACACAAAGCGCGTCACAGCGGCCGTAGGCTCCACGTTGTTGTTGGATAATTTTATATGCGTATATGGACGGTCTGCTGGAGAGCAGGTTACGAAACACTGGTCAGGAGGTCCATCCAACCTGCTGCCGGCTCTGCTACATTCTGCAGCCGTATGCCTCAATAATGCAGGAGGCCTTTGACACTGGAGGATATAGGCCTATAGATGACGTGATCAGCACAACACCAGCGACAGTAGCTTATATTGTCTTATCAGAAATGCTTCCTCTCATGTTTTAGCTCATTAACACTGCATTCACAGTGACTGCTTCATCATAATAACGGTGGCGGAAGGTAACTGAGTACATCTACTCAAGTACTGTACTTTAGTACAATTTTGAGGTGCTTCATTTCCATATTCTGCTTCAACATACTATATTGTATTTTTTTACTCCACTACATTTATTTGTGACTTTAGTCACATAACATTTTACCTAAATAGGTTTATGAAATAAGATAAGATTACTTAATGCAGTATATGTTTGAAGATTAAACCAGTGGATTCATATTTATAAGAAAACTGCCAGCCTTAGCTCTGTAGTCTTTACTGCCTAATTATGTAAAGCACTTAAATGTTTCAATTAAAATTCTGCTTACACATGATGAATCTGTATTAAGATTGTGATGTATAGTAATATGCCATTAAGGGACCATTGTCGTCCTGCAGATTTTGCATTTACATTTAGCTAATGAAACCTTTGTACTTTTATTTAAGTGATATTTTAAATGCAGGACTATTACATAGATTGAATCCTTTAGATTCTTATCAGTATACGATATGTTGCTCTTTTCAGTATATGAGCAGATGGGGAAATGTAAAATAAGATAAAATATATATAACAAAGATTTCATACATAACAACTGATGCAAAGGTGAGACTGAAACAACACATATTTCAAACCACTAATAACAATGTACTTAATGTGATTAATTTATTTTGAGGTGCAGTGGTTGTATTGGCAGCTATTACGTGGCTATAGCCAACCACAGTTAATGTATTGGTGTGATCTACATACATTAAACAGAGTTGGCCCGACCAAGTGACCACAAAGAAACCTGAAACAAAGACATGCAAAACAGCTGCAAAGAGATGCAAAAGAGACAAACAAATCACAAATAGACACAAAATAACAACAAAAAGAGGCTAAACACCTCCTAAGTCTGTGTGTGTTGGTCTTGGTGTGGCCTTTGCATGTCTGCGCCCAGGGGCCCATTGTTTCATAATCCGCCCATGAGCAGAACCACTTACTGTAAATCTGTTTAAATATGAAAGATGCCACTTTAATCAGAGTTATTATTTGCCTGATCAAAGCCCAAGCCCCTGAAAGGAGTCAGCGCAGTCTTGATACTATAAATATTTGCACATGCAGGTTGTAGCTTTATTTAATTCATCACAAAGGAAAGAACACTTATTTGGTAAATCATCATTCCTGATCATGTCACCACAGTCCAGGAGGGCATTTCACAAAGAGGCAAAGTCAAAGGTCAGTTTTTGACTCTTATTAGATCTGACCTTTATATCGGTGCAGCTTTTGCTCGCCGGTTTGGATGAGAAAAACAACCAAATTCTCTCCTGTATCCTGGAGCTGATCTCTAGGTTACAGCCATGTTGTGCATGGTTATATTTCCCAGTAGAAATGTTGTAAATGAGGCTTTGTTTGGAAAAAAGGTTCTTCCATGGTGTTTGGTGAAGACTGCAGCTTGGCAGAAACACAATTGAGTTAATGTGTTTTGCACCAGTCACAAATTTAAAGTGCATTAGTGTTTACCTTGAAGACTGCAGTGGATCCTTCCTTTAAACCAGCATCCTCAACCAAAAGTGCACCTTTAGCAAATCCTGCTGCAGACAAAAGCACTGCCTATCCTCTGCTGTGTAAAATATTGTTTGCCTTCAGCTTTTATTCCCTGTCTCTTTTTAATTCAGCCACTTTCTTGGTTCACGGTGTGCGTTTATTCTCCATTCTCTTTTCAGTAGCACCTTTTTACAAATACATTACAGTAACACTATGCAGGAGGACAAAGCTATAATGACTGAAGATCATCACTGTCAGCACCGCAGCACAACTTTCCATGGCTTAGTCTATATTCATCAAACTGAAATGGGCGCTTTTCTCTGTTCTCTAAAGCTCTACGACAATTGTACTGTCTGTAAACATTTGAGTGGATTGGACGAGAATGTCTAAATCTGGAACATAAAAGGTGTAAAGGGACCGTTCTCCATCAGCAGCCAGTACGAGGCCACACATAAATCTTCTAGGACCACAGGAGTAAATCTCAACCCTGTCGTTTAGAGTCTGTGTCCTCTGAACTGCAGTGAACTAAGAATTACATACAACTTTAAGTGAGCATTGTACAGAATGTGTGAGTTGATCGATTGGTAAATTTAAAGCAATTTTAACTAATTATTAGGCTGTCAGCTGTAACATCTTGTCTGTGAGTCCCATATGTGTACTGTCAGGTGACAGACCAGGTTAGTGTTCAGCAGCTGAAATTACAAACCTTTGATGGACATCTTCTTATCACATGGTGAATTACTGAGTGTTGTGTTGTGGGTGGTGCCAGTTGTCGTGATGTTGGGCTGCTGTCCGAACACCTCTGGTTTCACCAAGGACAACATGACGACACTGAGGTCATGGTGCAGTTTTTTCTCCTTCAGCATAAATATAATCACATCTTTTTAACAGACTTAAGTTGTCCTAGGACGAAGCAAGATTAAGTGTTATTTCTCACTCGTAGTGCTGTTTATCAGAGGAGATTGTTTTGGTGTGAGTTGTCGAGTGTTGGAGATCTCAGCTGTAGTGATGTCTGCCTTCTCTCCAATATGATGGAGAGAGATGGCACTTGGCCTGTGGTGCTCAAAACATCAAAATATACGTTAAACTATACGTTTCTTTCCTGAAATCTTGAAATCTCAAGATAGTCCGCAGACCTTCCGGTGAGCAGTTTCATGTCATGGAAATACAACGTTTCTGCAGGAAACAATGTAGCAGTTAAATGGCAGATTTAAGGAATAATCTACCCTTAAAATTTGTGTACTAATGAGTCATTCTGTGATACCTTGAATTCTTGAAAAAGGTGTTTGTCATATGTAAATGAGAAATCCCAAAACAGAAAATTACCTTGGCGAATTAAAGTAAATGAGGGATCATGATTATCAATAGCAAAATAATGTGAAAACACCCATTTACAAAAGTCTGGAGTAGTACAAACAGGAAGTACAGATTGCATGTGTTTTGTAGTGAGCAATTGATGAAATGAGGCTTTGATTATACTAGTTGGTAATGTAAATTGGATGTCTTGATATCCACCTGTAAACTTAAATTCCTCTTGAATAATTGATATACTCATTTAGTATTGCAGGTGAAGCCTTTAAATTGCTAATAAATATAATTTCTACTGCAATTACAGTTGTACTTAAACACAATAACAAGAAACTGTCTGACTGACACGACTTTGGTGTGATAGCATAAACAGGTTGGGTCACACAGAAAAATTAATGGATCTTATACATGATCTGTCTGATTTCACCGGCACGGTCATGCTTTAATTCTCCTTTTCATCTGGAATATATCCAAGAAGTCTTGGGGCTTGTACTGCACCTTTTGCTACATAGGAATTATTAATAAAAATGTAAAATGGATTGTGAGCAACCTTTTATCGTCAGTCCTGTAGATGATCCGGCCCACATTTAATGCAGCTTCATCACTTACGCACCCAGAACACAGCTGGTACGATGTGTTTGTGTCTGTATCATAATTAGAGCAGCTGTGTGAGGTTTCTTGCCTCAAGCCACACACATGCACGTATCCCTTTTTCCCAGGTTGGCATCAGGCTAGCCTCAGGGTTGTTTTGGGAGAAGGAGGAGGAGGAGGAGGAATGTGGGGATGAAGATGTTGGAAGCTGAGCAGCTCATCAACAGGTTTCTGCTGTTGGTTCGAGTTCGTTTCATACCTGAAAAGCACCAGAAGCTCAATGCCCTGCCTCATTGGTTGACACAAATCTAAATTGAACCTGAACTATAGAAAATAATATATTTCTGGCAGGTTTGATATAGTAATCAACAGTGTAGAAACTGCATTATTAATTGCTGAATATTAAATAAAGTGTGTCAACCTGCCTTAAAAAGTTAGTAGGTTTGATGTCATTGGCAGTCCTGAATGGCTGTAAAAACACGACAACACTAAATCTCTCTGTCTCTCTCTCTCTCTCTCTCTGCCAGGTAAGTGTTCTGACCACTCTGGAGAGACGCTTCAACCTCCAGAGTGCAGATGTGGGCGTCATTGCCAGCAGCTTCGAAATCGGCAACCTGGCCCTCATCCTGTTTGTCAGCTACTTTGGCGCCAAGGCCCACAGACCCCGCCTGATTGGCTGCGGCGGGATAGTCATGGCGTTGGGGGCATTGCTGTCAGCCCTGCCAGAGTTTCTGACTCATCAGTATGAGTACGAGGCCGGGGACTCGTGGCACGCCGAGGACGGCAGGGACGTGTGCTCCAACATCTCCAGGTCAGACAACCGAGACTCTGGGTTTAAATGTGGCAACAGAGCCAACACCAACATGATGTACCTGCTGCTGATCGGAGCCCAGGTTCTGCTGGGCATCGGAGCCACACCTGTCCAGCCTCTGGGAGTGTCCTACATCGATGACCACGTCCACAGGAAGGACTCCTCGCTGTATATAGGTGAGTAGCACTGAGACACGGAAACATAAAGGCTGAACTGCATGTGTGTTTATGGTAGTTAGTGTTCAGAGGTCATACAGAGCAGAGCAAACTGAATCATTCGCGTCAATAAAAGTTTTTTGCTCTCTCGCTCCCAGCGCTGCTGACTAAAGCACTAAAAAGATGAAATAGCACATACAATGATATACAGCATGTTACCTCCTGGTTAAAAGCTTAGTCAAACACCACAGAAGCCACGGAAACAAGTAGGATATACTTATAAGCATGTTTCAATTATGAAACAAGCTTACTTCAGAATCACAGACTAAAATTAGCGCCATAATTTCACAACATCCCAAACAGTGACCACTAACTGAGAGAAGCAGTTCCACATCTTGTAACATATGCTTAATTGCTTCCTTGCTCTGAGTAGAATAAGGAGATTGATGCCACTCTTCTATCTGTACACGTGATACGAAGCTAGAGCCAGCAGGAAAATAGCTAACTTTAGCAAACAGACTTGAAGCAGGGTCAAACAGCTAGCTAAACTCCAGCACAATATTATTTATTATTTGTTGGCGAACCCGGAAGTTAGCAATCCCCCAATTTTTCCTTGAGATTTGGGACTATAGCTCTGTGACGTTACTGTTGTTGAAAGTTGATGATTTAGTAAAATAGTCTTCACAAATTGAAACCACTTTTATGATTTTTGGTCATACAGTTGCCAGAAGCAACAAGCTAACGTTGGACAGTAAACGGCCACGGTCGCACCAACACTTGTCTGCTATCAAACTTCTTCTTAAAGACTCATAAAAGCGTAGTTGCTCAGAGTGCAGCCCTCAGAAGCATTCTGTGCGACCCCTTAATGTGACATGAAAAGCTTGTATTTTATTTGAATCATCTGCAACACTGATTCCAAAGCACTTGGGACGTTAATCAAAACATAATTAAATACATCTGTCAAATTCAGAATTCAGAATTTATATTTAGGACTCTTTCCTGTTGCACTCAATTCAGCGTGATGTTGATCCTCTCAACTAAATATTAGCTTGAAAGTGAATCAGCGTACTCCGCAAAACATCACACTATTTCTGTAAAGATGTGTGTTTGGCCAGTGACCTAGGCCTGAGGCATGCATTAGGCCCTATTATACTGTTGTTGAAGTCAAATTTGGCATGCTCTCAAAGCCTTTGAATATGGCGCTGAGTGCAAATGCCACTACACTCAATGACACCAGATGTCTGTCCCTCCACAGCACATCACTCATACAGAGTAGAGTTAAATCAATGATGCAGAAAATAATATTGACTGTGACACCCGAAACAACACCAACCCCGGCTCTGTCTAAACCTAAATGTACAACTAATCAATAAGAAAATATTATATAGAACAAGTAATAATGATAATAATACATAACATTTATAAGCGCCTTTCTAAACACTCAAAGACACTTTACAATAATAAGACCAGGACAACAAAATGCTTGATGAAACCATACTGGGTAAGCTAATTGGAACAGATGAGTTTTGAGTCTGGATTTGAATAGTGGGATAGAGTCAATGTTTCGGATGTCCGGTGGGAGAGAGTTCCAGAGTTTGGGAGCAGAACGGCTGAAGGCTCTGCCCCCCGTAGTGGTGAGGCGGGCGGAGGGTACCGAGAGGTGGATGGAGGAGGAAGATCAGAGGGAGCGGGAGGAGGTGGCACCGTGGAGGAGATCGTACAGATAAGGGGATCGAGGTTGTTGATGCCCTTGAAGGTGTAGAGGAGGATTTTGTAATTAATCCGAGATTTAACTGGAAGTCAGTGGAGTTGCTGGCGGACGGGGGCGATGTGGTGAAATGAGGGAGTTTTGGTGACAATGCGAGCAGCAGAGTTTTGGACCATTTGAAGTTTACGGAGGAGACCAAAGAGGAGAGAGTTGCAGTAATCAATGCGATAGGTGACAAGACTATGGACAAGCACAGAATTGGTATGAGGGCTGAGGGTAGGGCGGAGACGGTTTATGCTGCGGAGGTGGAAATATGATGCTATTGATGTTGGAGTGGAAAGATAGGGTGCTGTCGAGGATGATCTGAACCTGAGGGGAAGGGGAGACTGAAGAGCTGTCGATTTGGAGGGAGAAACTGTCAACTTTGGAGAGAGTGGATTTAGCGGCAACAAGGAGGATTTCAGTTTTGTCATTATTGAGTTTTAGGAAGTTAGAGGTGAACCAGCATTTGATATCTGAGATGCAGGAGGTGAGGGAGGAGGGTGGAGGAGTGGTGTTGGGCTTACAGGAGAGATAGAGCTGGGTGTCATCTGCAAAGCAGTGAAATTTAATTTTGAATGAGCGGACGATATTGCCAAATGGGAGGAGGTAGATGATAAAGAGAAGGGGCCCCAGGACAGAGCCCTGGGGCACACCTGAAGTGACGGGGGAGGACTTGAGTTGGACAAAGGGCGGTGTGGCAGAAGCTGATGGAGGAAAGTCTGTTGAGGAGGATGGTATGAGAAATGGTATCAGCTGCCATGAGACGTTGGAGATTTTGAGGAGAGCAGTTTCGGTGCTGTTGGAGGGGCCGAAACTGGATTGAAACTGTTCATAGAGG
>CAFUXE010000282.1:0-27205 GCA_903364295.1 Serranus cabrilla | reverse complement strand
AATTGTTTGGATCCAGACCGGGTCATAGCAACAACAACAAAAAACACAGACATCAAAGATCCTTGAACTAAACAACAACAACAACAACAACCAGCAGCAGCTTGCAGAGCTTCCTGCATTTAGCTGACTTGCATTCCGGTTAGCTGGAAGTAATAAGAAACAAAAGGCTAATGGCCTAATAAAATCTGTTCAATCACAATATCTTTCAAAGGAAATGGGATGATTATGTTGGCATAATTGAAACATGTCTGTGACATTAATCATTCACGTGTGCACTAAATGATCAACTCTCCCTCATTAACACAGAGGCTCATTTCAGAATTACAGGATTGTAATATTACATTAAACCAAACCTCATCGCTGATTATTTTTATTGAATTATAATTAGTCAGTTAGACAAATTGTTAATGACAGTTGATAGATTTTACTTTTTGCATGTCTAATTCTTTTGAACTGCTCATGACAATGTGTACAACAGTAAAACATCTTCAGTTACTATTCGGGGCGATTTTCTGATCGATAGCCAAACCTGACAGAGGTTTGTTCACAGTTTTCTATCCAGGGAGAAATAAGAATATCTAAAATAAATAAATGTCTCCTGGTGTCATTGCATTGTTAATGTCACATGACAAATAATGTATTATTAATTTTGCTGCGTACAATTTTCTCTTGGTTTAACCAACAATAATTAGATTCTCCACTTGAACTGTATCTCATTTTAGCAGATGACTCAGGTCCCACTACATGTTTCTGTGTTGCTGCACTGCATTGACTGAGTTTTGTCTGGTCCAGATAATGAGTTTGGCCAGTGAATGGAAATATCCCTGGCTATTAGACATGTTTGTGAGGGGGTGCATCAGTCCATCAATACATGGGCTATTTTATGCTCTTCTTTACTGAATGGTGTCATACAGTACCATGCAGCTAAGTGTTTAATGGCTGATAAATGTCATGGGTGTTACACAACAAAAGGACTATGTTTTTAAGATTTGAAAAGCAGGCTTGTGAACATATTACCGTCGTAGGATTTAAGCTCCAATATTTCCTGTATTGTTGTGGTTGACAGGGGATTCTGCTGCCTTTGTGCCCTTGAGCAAAGCACTTTATTCCCAAATTCGGCAAGTGTTCAGTGGCCAGCAGCAGAGCACTGCAGCTATACAGCAGAAACCGAGAGGTCGACATAACACACATTACAGCCTGTCTGCCAAAGTTGCCAAGGCAACAGTACAGAGACAGGCGCTGAGGCTATGTGCCATTCCTGCTCGTCTCACCGCTCAGCGACCTGCTCGTAGCAGAGCTCCATCTGGGAGATGGAGGAAGTGAGACAGTGGACCAAGAAAAAAGATTCCCATTATTATTGAAATAAAGAATATAGTAAAAACGTAAAACAAATAACAGTTCGGCTCTGTGACAGCAAGTAATCCCAGACTGCCGAAACTTATAACTGACACCCACTGTGGTGGGTTAACAACAGTTTATTTACCATAATGTACTCCAAAAAGAAAACGACACTGGTCAGTCTGAGAAGTTTCCCTTTATTGTAGGGGTGACTAGGAATAGTTTGACTGTTTCAATCTTATAATCCTGATTTAAGGGTGCCGAATGTCTGATTTTGCAAAGCAATAAATCATAATCTAAAGTACATTTTGGTCTAAATATCAGCCTATTAATAATGCTGTTAATCAAATTTTAAATTAATTCATGTGATTTAAATCAATGTCCTTAGTGTGTGTGAATAAATCAGTTGCACTACACAAACATTTGGGACCATCAGAGCAGCATCTTGGCATTAGCCTCAGAAAGGCTTAACAGCAGAAAGCGATTTTTTGAAAATCAAAGAATACATTTATTAACCAGATCACTTACATAGGAGAGCAGCAGCAGTCAGAGCGCTACATACTTTTGGGATTTATGAACGATTCTGTCAAACTCTGCAGGAGGAGGTGCATAGAAACAGATTAATGCGCCATGCATCTCTCTCTCCCTCCCTTCTGTCTGTGAATGGCTACACTGAATAGAATTAGATTGTTTACAACCACAAAAAGCAAGCAGGCTTAAAAAAACAAACTAAGTGACGTGTTCTATTTGTCTGTGTGCCTATCGATCTCTTCCGCTCTGTTTCAGTACTACGGACAGCGCTGCTCGTACACACACCAGCGCTGTCCATTGATCTGAAGCAGCTGAGTGATAGTCACACGTATCTCACCCGATAAATGTATTGTTTGTAGTTGTTTTTGATATTTTTATTGATACATATAGCTTTTAATGCTACTTTATTTTCCTTTATTTCCCATTATGAACCCTGGAATTTCATATTCGTGCAGCTTCTATTGTGGTTCACACTGAACTGCAAATTACAACTGGGTATGATATTTAATTATTTTATGATAATGTATATTAGTAAACTCAATAGTCAAAGCAAAACTGTAGTTTATGTTATTCTGTAGGAGTTCTTGTGCTCGTTTCTTATTGTGGATTCATCAGTTTGGAGAAAAATAAGGAAACATCGTCGTTGGCTACCATGTGGCTAGTTGCTCCCCCTCACAGGCTTGGCTGTTCGTCCTTGGCTAGTCCCTGTTTGCCTATCAGTGCGGACCTCTTGCAGGGTGAGAAGTCCTGTGGTTTGTTCTGTGCACGCTTTGATCTGTACAGTCTCTGTCAGTGGAGAGGGGGAAGGGAGGGGGGAGGGACGGACAGAGGATGGAGCCGAGCAAGGAGGGCAAACAAGGCGAGCACAGCACCCAACAACCCATCCTACCCCCCAGCTTGGCTAGAGGCCAACTCATACCAGATGCCTGATGTTCAACATTACACTTGACATTTCTTTTCTATTTTAGGCCCAGTCCACACATGAAGGGATTTTTTTAATGTAGCTTTTTGTGTGTTTTTGCCTTTCGTCCACATGTAAACTGCATTTTAGGTTACTCAGAACTGACCTTTTGTAAAACTCCTTCCATGGTGGATCCACCACACAGACCCTGTAGCCAGTTTTGGAAGAGACTCAGTCAGACCACTAGTTGGTGGGAAAACTTTGAGAATGAAGATTTTATATAGGTTTCTCATTGGCGACAACTTTTCCTCAGTCCTCAGTTTGAATCTCTTCTATGCTTTCTGTGTGCAGTTTGCCATTTGTTCCTTTATGTGTTTCTCTCAGTCATTTAAAAAACTTGCAGTTCAGATAAATTTTAGGTTCAGTAATATAATATCCTCCAATAACACAGTATTTCAATTAGTGCCGTATAAAGGACGACTTGCATGACTTATTTTTTGTGGTTGGCTGACATGGGTTTTTCTGTGGTGGATGTCAATATTTAGAGAGCAGGTTGGCTGATGGCCAGTATATGAAGCTGGCATCACGTTTTGTTTTTGTATTTCAGTTTAATTTAATAATAATAATAATAATAGCAAATTAGACACGAAATTGCTGAACATATATTAGAATTTATTTGATAGTGTTACTGACTGTCTTTGCATACATAGGTATACATATTTGAAAAACAATGTCCACAGGTGTGAAAAGCTAAAACAGACACCCAGACAAAACAACTCAAGAAGGAAAAATAAATCATGTTTTTTTGTACATAACAATTGCATTTTCAGAAGACAGCAGCATCTCCTTGTTTTTGTTTTTTTATTTTATTTTTTTACAGCATGTAGATCTGACATGTAAATTAGGCTACACCATTTTAAAAAAGTGTATATATAGAAACTCATTTACACTTACCATAAAGTCCAGCAGTTGATTTGTTGGTTTTGCTGGTATTAATTCTTAAACAAAGGTAGACAACAAACTGAAACTGTCATGTCATGATGGCGCTTGTTGAAAATTGAGTTATTAAAATTCAACCTAAACAGAACATTGGAGACATTTCAGTCAAAGCCACAAATCTCGACCTGCGGAAGGTTTCGAAGTCCTCAGTGGGATTCATCCTTTGAGGAAAATGGATATCTGTACAAAATGTAATGGTAAAGCTTTAATTGCCAAAATATTAACAATTTTTTTTACAGCAAAATAAAATGACTAACTGTGTTTCCAGTGTGACTTTAAGAGTCAGAACTGCCTGTAAGTCTGAGTCTGATTGTGTCCGTCCATGTTAGTCCTGTGATGGACAGGATCTGACAGTCCAGTCAGTCAACCAAGGACGTCTCTGAACCACAATCCTTAAGAATGTGCCACCATTTGTTGCTTTTCTACAACACCCTTTAGCTTTCAGTCAGTTAGAAAATTTGCATACATTTCATTTTGAGTTTGATTTGGTATCATAGCTTCAGTTCTGCTGTGGCTCAGTGCACCTCGGCCTCTGCCCGTCCAGAAGGAATTGTCTCTTTCATAACATCCCCCAAGCTTCTTCCTTTGACACTTACAGATAGTCTATTATTCTTTTCTCTGCACCACCCCCTCTCTGTTCTCCTTTTTTTTCTTTTTTCTTTTTTTTTTAACAATCCAGGCATATTGATTGCCATGGTTACCTCCTACAATGTGACTGCAGCGTCGTCTGTTGTGGCTCTGTAATTGCATGGGGCCCGGTCTTTATACAGTACATGTATGTCACGTGCAGCTTAGTTTATCTGCTGCTTCCCTTTCCCACTCTGAAGGCGGCGCCGCTGTTTGACGAGCTTGACGTGTGAAGACACGGTAACATTGTAAGAAAACCTCTGAATAATGCAGCGTGACAGAGAAGCAGTTAGGAGTTGTTTAGCAAACATCTAACCAAATGATTAAATATTAAAGCAGCAGCTCTCCACAGGCTCGCTAACAAACCAGATGACAGAAGGATAGGCTGCTCTGTTGTGGCCACATCTTCACCCCACATGGATCAATACTGCCTGAATGAAAGATTGAGGACACTGGGAATGCTCAAGAGCAAATCACGAAACACTTCCAAGTTGTTATGGCACACGTCCTCCAGCATGCACCTGTCCTGTGTCTGCTCTGTCAGTGCTGCAGCCTGTTTGTTCTCGAATGTTGAGAAAGCTTTCACTAAGTGTCCAGTACTTCTCTTTGTGTGTGTGTTTGTCCTCATCAATGCAAGCAACAGATCAGGCTGGTAAAAAGAAACAGAGCCTTTTTTTTCATTGTGCCTTCTGGCAGATTAGAAGAAAACAAACATAGATTTTAAAAAACGGTCGTAATGCAGCGGTGATACACTGCAGCACAAGCAATAAAGAGTGGGATCTGTATCCAGAGTCCACAGACATGTCTCTGTGAGGCTTTACTCAGGCACAGCAGCAGTGCTTTGATCTAAATGCTAACCCCAGCATGCTAATATGAGTACAAAGACAGTGTTACCTTACTGATGTTCAGCAGCCATAAGGTTCAAAGTGTTAACTATCGTAGTCTAGCATGATAGCATGCTAACATTTGCTAATTAGCACTTTACACAAATTCATCTTGCTGAGAATGTAGGTTTGGACATGTTTTCCATATGTGGACTCAACATGTAAGTCAGCGAATTATTAATAGATTTGATGTAGCGACCGTGATTGGTTTGTGGAATACTGTTCGGCATTTTCACCATCGTCAACCTGGTGTCTTTTGGTGCAGCAGCTCGTTGACATTTTTAGGCAGCCTTCATGAATTGAAAACACATTGAAAAGATCAGAAAGTTGTTGTGTCAGTGACTTGTCAGTCGTGATCAGATAGCCACGATAGCCTGAATATATCACAACATAACCAACATTACTGTCTGTTTTACTCTAAAGTGGACCATCATTTACCAAATGAACATCATGCTGTATTGAATACTTAAGTCCATAGATCCATTAGGAAAATGTTTCCTTAGATAATTAATGAAGTGAGAAGTAAAGTTTTTTTCCCCATATACTTCTATACAGTCAGATTTCCTTATGCACCCGTATTCAACTTAGTCGCCTTTGAGGCGCTGCTGCAATGATATTACTTTTCAGATCCTGAGGTTGCCCTTTGGGATCACCAAAGCTTTGATTTCAAAGTCCATCCTATAGTCAAGACATTTCACTCACGATAATTTTGTCTCATTTTGGCACTAAAGGATGAGTCAGAGAATTACCAAAGTCCCCAACCTTTAGTTGTTAACATATTTCAGTGAAAATGAAAGTGGTGAACCAACTGATCGACCAACATTGCCACAGTGGCACGCTGCTCTTGAGTACATGCACATGATGTTGCATCTGTATGTTTGTGTGTTCATACAGTATCAATCCTCATTAATCTAATATTTAAAGTATGTACCTGCAGCGTATATACAGCTAGAAAATGGCTTCCCTCAGAGAGACCGGCCTGCTCTTGGGTTCTGTTGACTACAGTATAATGTCTGAGCCGGATTGTAATTGGATTATTGATTGCTGTCTGCTGTTTGACTGATACCCCGGACGAAGGCAACTAATCCTACTATCTATTGTATCGCTCACAGACCCTCCAACAGAATAGCAGCTATTCAATTACAGTGTTTATGCTCTGTGCCTTGTTTTTAACCAATAAAGTAGCCCAAAATAGTCTCTGCTTTCCATCCTGGTGAGGTTCAGTATGTGGTGCTGTGTAAATGTTTTAGATGTAAATCTTTTTCTTTACAGTATTCAGTCAGTCTACATGAGCACCACTCTGTCACTACAGTGTACGGACTAGGCCAAGAGCTAATATTTTCTCCTTTTAAAATACAATTTGAAGTCAAAATTAAGCCTTAGAAACATTTGAACACATTTATTGATGTCTGTCAGTCCACCACTTCTGTCCAGACTGAAATATCTCATCTACTGATGGACTGCAGTGACATATGGTACCTACATTCATGCTGCCCAGAGGATGCAGCCTATTGACTTTATTGATCCTTTGATTTTTCCTCCAGCACTGACTGTCGGTCTGACAAGTTATCCTCTGGTCACAAAGGCCAATATTTCTGGGGTTTAGGTGTAGCCAGTGGATATCAGTATGCGGTCATTGTTTACAGTCTGATTAGCATCATCCGTACATTGTGTTGTAGTTTTTGGTACAGACAACATTTTGGCTAATCTCTGATAAAAACTCTGCTCATGATTTTTGAAAAGGCGAAGTCATCTACAGACGATAACTTATGCATTACATGCAATCAACCAAAGCATGCTCAAATGTGATTGGTCAATACGATCCGTTGCCTTCAGATTCTGCATTTATTGAGACAATATATTTCCTAGTTGTAATGATTAAGTTGTTGAAATCTTTGATCAGCATATTAAAACGAGACATAGGAGGCCAGACAACAACAGGAACGCTTAAGGTCTGCAGCAGAGTTAAATGGCAGCAACAACACAGCATAGTACAGTGCAGCACTGTACAGTACAGTAATCTATAGTACATAACAGAACAGTAAAGTAAAGGAGCAGTGGAAGCCAGAGGGGTCCAGCTCTGCAGCCGCTGGGTCAGCTTCTCTCTTCCTGCCTCATATCTTAGCCCCTATTCATCGCTGTAATGCGTGTAATGAAGCGCTGTGAGGCTGAGAGTCCACTGCAGCAAAATGTTTTTACTCCAGTGGAGTTATTACTCTTCCACTGTAGGACAGCAGAGGAAGGAATGGACGCTGACTCAGCACACACTGTCTGTTCAGCCCGGCCCAGGTTGTTTTATATGTGCACCTTTTAGGAGCACCTTTGCCAAGATACAAAGTGCCAGTGATTGAACCGTGCCATAATGTGAGTCTGAGTGAGAAATTATTCATGTGCTGGCAGTGTGAGCAGGTGGAGCAGCCCTGCCTCACACAGGATGACCTTGCCTCTGCTGCATTCATTACAGCTGGCTACAGAGCACAGGCACCACCATCATGTTAGGCCGGATCGCCGTCATTTCTGCTTTTATTAGCCCAAAAGTAGCAATATTAACTGTGAAAATGACCAGATGAATTCCATTTTTGACACTCAATACATTATGATTTATATTGTTATTCAAAAAGGATCAAACTGGCTTGTTACATCACTTGTCCCCTAGTTTTTAATTCACACCCAATCTTCAGTAAATTGGAAACCCTTAATCAGGCCTGTAGCTGCCAGTCGAGGACACTGAGATCATGTCCTCAGTGTTTATTCTGGGAAGTTGAGGGTGACAAATTATAACATAAGCACACCTATAAACAGGCATTTAAATACATTTACTAAATGAAAGAGCCGAGAGAATAGAAAATACAAAGAAACTAAGATAGAATATGACTTGTTGATTTACCTGTGATATTTCTGAAGCTGTAGTTTGTGCTGTAAATAAGCAGGATTGTTGCCCTGTTGCATTGGATTGCAGTGTAATGTATGTGTTTATGCTAATATTTTTACATTTTGGGACTAGCTAGCTAGAAATAGACACAGTACAACTTCAAATAGTAACAAAATGACTCAGAGGAGATGAAGAACAGCTACGAAGAGTCACAAAACGACTTCAAAGGGCCTCAAAATGACTCAAAATGGCTATAAAATGTGTCGAAACAACCACAGACAAAATATTTGTAAAGAAACAAGACAAAAAACACAGAGTGATGCGTATCAAGTCACACGAAACACAGAACAACTACAAAAAGAGAATAAAGATACAACTATGACGTCTATGTTTGCTTCTATGTAGAAAAAGTGTTTTTTTTACATCTTTGCCCGGCGACCCATTGTCTCACAATCCCCCCAAGCTTTGGATATTACAATAAATCTACATTATGGGCATGTTTAATAGTAATATACTAATATTTTAAGAACTAGAGCCATGTCGGACACAGGCCAAGCTGCAGACTGTATTATATGGCTAAAATCACTTACTGTAGCTGTACAGTCTTACAGTAAGGAGGAGCTGTCAAACCCTCTGCAAGCTCTCAGCTTAAGTGGAGTGTCTCTACCTGCCATTTCCAAATGGCTGGGTCAGACGAGCTGCCAGAGCTTTATATGGATATCTAAGTCATCTCTAAAGCTCCAAGCTTTGTTCTCTAATACGTGTTCCTGTGAATTGTACGTCTCGCTTACAGTAAGTGTCAGCGATCGAGGTCAGTGTGACAGAAAAGTTACCATGGCACAGAGGGAAAGGTATGAAATTAAACTAATCTCCCATCAGTTTGTTTTACTGGCTCTCAACCTTTGTGTTGTGCCTGTGCTCGCTGCCCCAGCCCTCACACAGAAGGTAGAAAATAGTATCGAGAGAGATACAACAGGAGTCTCTTTTTTAGCATAGAAACATTGAAAATCCATAAAGGTTCTGTCTGGAGGTATTTCATAGTGCACGGCATCTCCAGGGCAGAGCATGTGCTGCTGAAACAGACCACAGCGTGCGTTAGAGACGGGTGTCAGGTTTAATTCCCTCATGTCAACCAACACTCTTCTCTGCCCTTTTAAACTGTCTGCAAGCACCTTTTGTAATCTGTGGTTTTTAGTTCATTTGGAATCACTGGTGAGGAATTTGACTCCAAAATAAGATTTCTATGGTGTTTTGTATTGACTATATACTGTTTATTAACTGATAGAGGATTACTAGAGTCACAGGGGAGTCCAGTACTTGAATAAGTTGTGCAGACTAGATGAAACTGTTATTTAATGATTTAACAGGATAATTTAAATTTGTCCCCCAAAGACACACAGTAGTTTATATTGTTTTAAAACTGGACATCTTGTGCTTCTCTTCCTGCAAAGTTTTATGTGTTTGTTTGTATTTTAAATGTAACAAATAGTGTCATCACCACTAACTACGTTTCCTGCGGAGGATCACTGTTAACAGCCAGTTTTACAGCTGTGTCCATTTCAGTCTATTGACATGAGCTGCTGCTGCTTCACTGTAGCTCAACTGACGACAGCAGCAGCTCTCATCCACAGCGACACTGAGGCAGAACTGCAATCATTACAAAGTCAATAAATCCAGAGGGATTTACATTCGGCCTCTAATGAGCAATCAAAAGTTAAACCAATCCTTGAAAACCAACCTCAGAGGCATTGATTTTTATAATTAATGTATTCAAATGTGTGCACATCATAATGCCAAAATTGTTACAGTGGCTGCTGCTGTTTGACCAATTTTTACAATTTATAATGCAGCGACTTTTATTTCAACAGCACAATGCAGATTTCTCAGTTATCAGTTTAAAATCAGTACATTTTAAAGTTGGACTTTTTTCTACGGTGGAGTGCTACATTTTCTTTCAGGATAAAAATACTAATATTTTAGAACATGTGATACGCATAAAGGAGAACCAAATAAAGTACAATTAACATTGTATAACCACGTAACAAGATTACTCCCATAAAATGTGTTCAAAAATAAAAATATAAAGGTCCAAATCTCTAAAATAAATCATAAATTTAAGGAAACATTAAACGTGTATAAATTCTTTAATTCTGTTACATCAATCCAAGTCAACTCCATTATAAATATGACACAAATTATTTTTTATACAAATGTATCATATTATGTACCTGCCTGTCTTTATATGATTAGATATATGAGCACATCCATGATAGAGGATCACTTCATGCAGTCTTGTCCCACTCGTCCCCCAGCACACTAGGAGTAATACATGTTTTTAGGTTTATAGTAAGAGAAAAAAGTCAAAGAAGTAGATAATTAAATAAATAAACATGCACATATTAAATAATGAGGGTTGTGAAAAAGTATACAGATTGTGTTATTGACAGAAATCGAGAGAAGGAACAAAGGGAAGATAGAGAATAAACACAAATTATTATTTCAAATCATTCTGTAATTTGAATGTAGTAGTGTCCAGTTTTCTTTCTGCAGGAACAAACAAAGTGCAAATGTCAAGAAACATAATAATAAAATGTACAATAAAAATGGGAAAAAAATATAGAAATACTGAAAAGAATGAAATCTTTTTTTAAAGCACAGGAGCTCTACAGTTTGTATTGGCCAGATTCTGCTGGTAAAAGTTTGAATGTGTAGTTAGTTCACTGCATACATTCCTTTACTCCCACAAAGCTTCAGTCGTGTCTCAGAGGAAAAGGCCTTAGACGGACCAACTGTTGAGTCCAAACAGCAGACTGGCATCAGTGCTGAATGCTTCTCCTGATGGGTGTCGAGCAGCTGTTGCTTTAGGCTTATGAGCTCTCTGTCTTTTCTCACGGCACAGCAGAGCTTACCGGTAATTCTCATCATGCTTATTGCTGTTATTGTCATCAGCTGTTTCACTTTGAAGGAAACTCCAGGCTCTTATTTTATTCCAATGTAAAGCTGGTGTGTGTGTGTGTGCGTCACATACATTATGGATTAGTGGTGTTGTCCTGTGTTTGTCTGTGATCCTGGTGGAAGGCGGACTTGTTCATTGGTGGGCGGTTGGGTTGTCCCCGTGGTAACCTCAGACCTCTGTCACCTGACCGACTGCAGCCTGCTGGCATCTGTGACGCTGCTGAAATGAACATAATGATGACGAGAGAGAGAGATGTGGAGACTGGTTAGAGTCTGATGACACAGTTTTGTGTATGTTAGCACAGAATGGCTTCATAGGAATCACATTCTAAGTGTATTATTTATTGTTTCTATAAATAATTGTATTTTTATTTAGGTCTACAGACTATTTGAAAATAGAACTTGACAATATACTGTATGTCAAATAAAACATCGAAACAATTTTCCTGTTCTACCAGTATTCTACTAATATTTTTTTTAAATAAGTAAATAATTAAACATACATTTATTGATTCTCAGGTTATTCATATAACAGTTCAAATATACATGGTTACAAAACATAAACATAAAATAGTCTCTCAACAAATGACTACCCTCCCCCCACCCTAATTAAAAAAAAAAAAGATGGACTGAGTACTTTTATATTTATATATACCAACCCTGGTATTCAAGGGACTGCTCATGTATGGCAGTGTCCCTGTTTTGAGATTTCCTGTCTCCTTTCTACTGTGTATCTCGTATAAGGGAACACATAAAATCCTTCAGTGCCTTAAAAACATTTCTGAATAAAATGTCTTAGTTTTCAAATTTGTAACCAGAAATAAGTTTCCCTCTGACTAATGTTATGGAGATTTGATCTCATGAAAAGCATTGATGACACCATGAAAAAAGGAGTCCTCAGATTTATCGCTGGTGATAACCGCAGCACTAATCATTACATCCCTCACAGGGAAATTGACTGGCCCTCTCATTCTATCAGTAGGGAGCAGCCACTTCTGCTCTGGGCTACTGGAGCTCGCTGCTATTGTTCCACTTACCACCAGCATGGATAACTGAGTTTCAGTGCCACACACACACTCACACATACACACACACACACACACACTTCTCAATCTGCTGCTGGCCTCTGGGCCAGAGAAGGGCAGCG
This sequence comes from Serranus cabrilla, assembly GCA_903364295.1. Classification (NCBI taxonomy): domain Eukaryota; kingdom Metazoa; phylum Chordata; class Actinopteri; order Perciformes; family Serranidae; genus Serranus; species Serranus cabrilla. The sequence continues at coordinate 14,951 of CAFUXE010000282.1, read as the reverse complement.
CTGCTTTCAAGAGAAAATCACCCAGAGCCACCGCATCAGTGGTTCCCCGCTGCTCTTACACTAAGAACCCATTTCCTGCTTGATTATTTATGATCCTGCTGGATAATCTAGTCTTAGATCAATTACGCTGTGCAACCTATGAGCCGCATATTACAGTGACAGTGAATAAATCTGTCAGTGGGAGACATCTGATGAAATTTAAAGTCCCTTGGCATGAATTCGATACTTAATCTCTCCTTGAATAGAATGCACTTTATTATCAGTCAGTGGATTTAACAACATAAGTGTGATAGGAAGCTCCATGTTACCACATATTTATAAAATAAAGTAGTGTTAGTGGTGGACACTGTACAGTCTTGATACAATGCTGCCCTCTGTTGGTAGAAAAGATGAACTGCATGTGATGTATTGTTCCAATTTCTGGCATGTGAAGGATATATTATTACTGTACAACTACAAACTTGATTTTTTCAATTTTTTTTATTGGGACGTTTTGCAAAAATGTAAATAAAAACCGATTCAACTGGATGTAGGTCACAAAGGATTAGCAAACCACCACTGGTTCTGGCTTGGTTCAAAATAAGCTAAAATACTTCCATGCACAGCTGACCCATAACATTTGAACTGACTGGCACGTTATGCTCTCTCCTCTCTCTCTCTTTGTCTTGCAGGTATTTTATTTTCAACATTAGTGTTCGGCCCGGCCTGTGGCTTCATCTTAGGTTCTGTCTGTACCAAAGTCTACGTTGATGCTGTCTTCATCGACACCAGTGAGTTGCAACTTTTCTTTGGATTTCTGTAGATTTCAATGTCCGTTGCAGTAGTGTATTTGTAGTGGGGCTGAGCGATGATTCAATATGGTAATGTCTTTTAATAGAACCATATCAGAATGAAATCATAGTACATGGAGATATTATGATATAAAATGACATCTTCTTAATTCATACTAACTCAGTAATAATAGTGTTCACAGATCCACTTGGAACCCAAATGTTGGTTAAAATAAATTGTGTTTCCATTAGCGGTGTGCAGGATTTTCTTTTTTCAATAATTTATTCATTAATTAAGCTTTATTGTTCAACTCCTGTGTGCCCACACTCAGTGTAGTTAAATCAATTCACAACTCATGTAACAATCTGATCACTCTGTATTTACGTGCATGTTAACATCGTCACAATATTCATTATTAGTCTTCCTTTTCTGATTATGATAATTTTGCACTAAAATTCTTAATTAAATGAGAAAATACTCAGTACGTTTTATCAGTCAAGTATTTAATTCACACAGGAGTTAAATGAGATATGAAATTACTCATATATAGAGAGAAGATTTTGGCCTTATCGCCCAGCTAATTATGTAGTGACCCTGATGGAAAAACTAACAGTAACACAACAATGAATTAACAGGGAAATTTTACCTCTACTGGAATCCAATTTCTTCACACTAATCTTTGAAATGTAATCTTATGAGTAGGGCTTTCAAGCAATTAAAAAATAAATCTTGATAATTACAGGCTTTGGAATTAATTAATCTCAATTAATCACATATATCAATATGAGCATATATAATATAAAGCATTTCAATATTATTTTTTATTTTGGTAGATGATTGAAACAACAAATGGAGATTTAAAACTTTAAATAACTATACATAACTATCAAAATATAACGTTATCGTCCCTGTCCAGTACCACCGATCCATTTACTCATAGACTTGGTTCATTTGTCAAAGGTCGACTTGGGACTGGTTGCTTTACTGTACGGTTGTATGTTCAATGACATATTAGAGCATGTTTAATCTCTAATTCATCCAAATGAACACATTATTTTGACAGCCCTGCTTATGACATCATGTAACTGTGTTAAACTTTCCTCCAGGTAAGCTGGACATCACCCCAGATGACCCTCGCTGGATCGGGGCGTGGTGGGGTGGCTTCCTCCTCTGCGGTGCCTTACTCTTCCTGTCGGCCCTCTTCATGTTCGGCTTCCCCCAGGCACTGGACGAGCAGGACATGGACGGTGGTGGGGAGAGTGAGCAGGCCATGCTGCCTTCCTCCCTGTCTATGGAGTACCAGGGCTCTAAACCCAACGGGGCCATTCATGGCTTTGACATAAACAGCGGACTCTCAGTTTGTGAGCATCTAAGAGGTAGGAAAGGAGCACAGAGGGGAAGAGAAGTGGGAAATTTCCAAAAGTAACATTAGATTTGGTTAATGAAAAACCTCAGAAATAATCATGTTTCTCTGTCCCTCGTGTCCCTCTGTTCTATTTTGTCCTCGATTGTCCCAGTAATCCCTCGGGTGACCAGACACCTTCTCTCCAATCCGGTGTTCAGCTGCATCACGCTGGCAGCCTGCATGGAAATTGCTGTAGTTGCTGGCTTTGCTGCCTTCTTAGGAAAATACCTGGAACAGCAGTTCAACCTAACCACCTCCTCAGCCAATCAGCTGCTAGGTACGCACATCATAAGCTTGTCTAAGTGGAGGGTTCATCTTTATTTTTCTGTTTTACAATCAAACAAAGATATTACAATATTCCTGCAGTACAAAACCCCTACTGTGGAAAATGCTTGTGATTGTGTTGTTGAATACTGAACTTCTCCTCTGCAGGTATGACAGCCATCCCCTGTGCCTGTCTGGGTATCTTCCTCGGGGGGCTGCTGGTGAAGAAGCTGAACCTGTCTGCTCTGGGTGCTGTCCGTATGGCCATGCTGGTCAACCTGGTGTCCACTGCCTGCTACGTCTCTTTTCTGTTTTTGGGCTGTGACACAGGACCTGTGGCAGGGGTTACGGTAGCGTACAGCAATGAGTAAGCAGGAAAACCTACTGGTGCATTTTTTTTTCTGGGAATATTCTGTTGTCTGGACTTCAAACACGCTAAAAATATCAAAAAGTAGAACTAATGCAATAGATTGCAACTCTTTGTTTAGATATAGCTGTGGTATATATTATCCTAAATGTGCATTAACAGTAAAATAGCAGCAATACTTTAATACTTGTTATCTTTAGTATGACGTCATAAATGGCCTCAGTTTTACTGTATTAAGATGCATCTGTGGTTGTTGTTGTATATATGTTCATTTACATGACCTTTGACCTCCTCCACAGGACATTGCATTCCTGGCAGCGACCTGAGTCAGCATGCATCAATAACTGTAACTGTTACACAGCGTCAGTGAGCCCTGTCTGTGGTTCCAACGGAGTCACCTACCTCTCAGCCTGCTTCGCTGGCTGCACCAAACCAGTGAGTGAGCCTGACCTCATCGGGCGCTTGAGGGACGAGAAGCAGACGTGTATTTATCAGCATGTATCGGTCCTGCTTCAGATCTTAACATGTTCTATCTGCTGTGTTTGTGTCAGAACCTGACCAGCTGCACGTGTATATCCAGCACCAGTGAAGAGGCCGTGGCTTTACCGGGGAAGTGTCCCAGTCCGGGCTGTCAGCAGGCCTTCCTCACCTTCCTGTGTGTTATCTGTGTGTGCAGCATGATTGGAGCGATGGCCCAGACGCCCTCTGTCATCATCCTCATCAGGTAGGATGACCTGGTGCTGTATAGAGGCTGACCACAAGAGGGAGCTGTTGGTGTCTGTGGCTGCTCAGAGGCAAAGTGATGCAATCACTTCAGTCAGCAAGCACATTTACTAGAGCACTGTATGAAGTACAGGCCTCTTTACACTACAGGAAGCTAAGCTAACAGGTGGCTTGCTGTATTTCCATATTAACTGTACGAATGTGAGAGCAGTATCACACACACGACATGAGGTCGAACAATTCCATCAATCATCCAACCTCAAAGATTCTTGTATACATCTGTCAGATTCACAGTCAGCACACCTACTAGATTTACTAAAGCTATGCACAGTTTCCAGTACAGTGAGGGAAAACTGTTGGCTTGTTTACAACCTGCATGAACGTAGTTGTTGTGATGTCACCAGATCACAGCAAATACAAACCAGTTGCTTGTTGCTGTTAAGTTTTCAGCTCAGCAGTACAATTAATTTCTGTGGTTTCTGTCTTTCAGGACTGTGAGTCCAGAGCTGAAGTCTTATGCCCTTGGAGTTCTGTTCCTGCTCCTGAGACTGATAGGTAAGAACTGTGATGTAGTCACTGTGGGTCCTTTCATGTCATGCATTTATATACAACATAAAACAACTCTTTGTCTTTCATTTGCGATGATAGATATGAATCTCACACTGTTGATGTCGATGACATATCCACTGTTGCCGTGCAGTTCTGCTCTGTGATGTAAATGTCAGAGCATTTACTGACCTTGTGTCTGTCTGCGGGGATACAAAGAAAAACTGACCTCTGACTGATCAGATTTTTGAACCTCTGACCTGCTCTCTGTCCTCAATCCCCTGCTGCTCCAGGCTTCATCCCTCCCCCTCTGATCTTCGGCATGGGCATAGACTCCACCTGTCTGTTCTGGAGCTCCGTGTGCGGCGAGAAGGGAGCCTGCATGCTGTACGACAATGTGGCCTACAGGCACTTGTACGTCAGCATCGCCATCGTGCTCAAGTCGTCCGCCTTCGTGCTGTACACCACCACGTGGCAGTGTTTGAGAAAGAACTACAGGAAATACATCAAGAACAGTGAGGGTTACCTCACACCCACCGAACTCTTCGCCTCCAATGTGACTCTGGACAATTTGGGCAAGGAGATCACCCAGAACCCAGCCAACAGGACAAAGTTCATATACAACCTGGAGGACCAAGAGATGTGCGATAACATGGAGTCAGTTTTATAGTGGTGGTCCGCACCAGGACTGCAGACCGGAGCTGAGGCTGTTAATGTGCAACTGATCTGATGTGCAATGTTCCTTCAGTGTCGTATCAGTGTAGAAGAATGTGCTCAGTAAGGGTCTTATCTTCTTCTTACCCAAAACATCATTAAAAAATTGAAGAGGTGTTTCCCAAAATGCTCTATATCCACATTTCATTTTTTTTACTTAAATGTAAACGATCCGGTCCATTTTTGGCAGAGAAAAATAACAAGCTGACTTTTTAAAAATATATCTATTTTCTTTATTTGACAGTAGAATAGAGACTTCACAGCAAACGTGGAATGACTTCATGCGTCATCCACCAGGTCGGCACTGAAACGATCTTCCATAGTTCAATGATTCACGGTTGATCTTTGAGAAGCAGGAATGTGATTTTTTTTTAAATTTTTGGTCATTCATTAGCTTTATTAGACAGTTTATTTTCCTTTAGAAGGAAGTACTTCTCAGGTCCAGATGCCAGATAGAGAGATGACAGTTAATGTGGTTGTTCATTATTAGCTGATGTGTGTTTTAGCTCATGGTTGGAGTACTTTTCCAGACATACAGACTACACAGTCATAACTACCCTAGTCCGGACTTACTGACAGACTTTAAGTTTTACCTAACAAATAGGGAAAAACATATGCTTGACTTATCTTGGAACTCTATTGTTCTGACCTTCAGTATTTCTGGGGTTTTGACGTAGACAGCAGATACCCGTATAATGTCTCACAGACGGGGAAAAGACTTCCTCATCAGTTGAAAGCTGATGAGTTCTGAGATTACGGCCAACAAGTTCCACCTCCTTTGCTCTCCACACAGACCGTTTACTTGCATGCAACCAAAACTCGCTCAAACATGATTGTTCAGTACTTTACTTTCTATTTCCTGGTTGCATCATTCAAGCCTCAGAACATCACAGTATTACAACATAAACAACTAAAGAAATTAATTTCTAACCATTACACAATATTTTCATTCTTTAAAGGAAGTTACAACCATTTTCAAAACTCATACATGGTATTTGGTCTGAGAGAGTCCAAAAATATGAATAAACATGAGAAACTCTCTCCCATTTATTGTGGAGCAGCTCCGTATTTTATAACATCACAAGTTTGAGGCTTTTTTCTGGTTACTGGCTTAGAGAGAGAGGAGCTCATGTTCACAAATATTGACTGAACTTCGAGGCAGTAGAAATTACATATTGGATTTAGTTGTTTCCTTTAAATCTCAATTAAGTAAGCAGTGGAAAATTAGGAGATTATGTTGTTTTGAAAATAAATAATTAAGTACATTGCAACAGTATCTTTACACTTTGTGCCACCAGTGGTTTGGCAGAGCAGGTTTCACTGCGCATCAAACGGTGGATATCTCATTTTGGAACCAAGCTCTTCAGTTTGAGTTGATGTTGTAGAATCATATTCTTTAAAGAGTTATGAAGAGTCTTTTTGAATAGCTTTGGATTTAACCGGCCCATTCTTGTGTTAGAGGGCATTTTATGACATTTGTTGGGCGTTAAGCAAGTATGTGATAATGATCCCTTTACTGTGTCATCGTGTGGAGTTTTGCTGTGAATGCTGGACGAGATTCTGAGACAATTTCAGAGTTTCACAGAAATGTTGTTTTTTTTTTAGACTTCGCACCATTTAAAAAAAAAAAAAAATCAGTCTTTTCTCTTTGGCGTTTATATAAATTACGTGCAACTTCCAAAAGTAAAATGTCTTTCTAGGTGGCCCACCTACGCATAGTTGGACAAGACGTTCATGAGCTGATCCAGTAACTGATCCTGTGACATGTCAGTTACATGATTATCTCTCTAACCACTGATTTGACCGAACCACCGTTATGGTTCTGCCAGGAACACTCAATGGCAACTCGAGACAGAAATGCAGTTTGACTTGGTGGTGTAATGCTACTCCTGGGGACGCCCCCTGCAGCAGTAATGCATGGAATACACAGCAACATGATAAATAACAAGCAGGGAACATTGCAAATAAGACTCTCCAGGGTACATATGTATGTATGTATTTATGTAGGGCCAAAGCAGGTGGAGGCTGTGGGGGAGGAGGCCTTCACCAACAGAATCAGTATCAGCAGCAAAAATCACATGAGCCTACAGACTGAGAGTGTGAAGGCATTTCAGTTGAACGCCAAGTCAAGGCACTGAGACGTGATGATTGTGGTGGGCTAGCTGTCACAGCATAGCATGACGCACAGTGTCCAGCCAGAATTAGTTCATTTAAAAGCATGTTGGTAATGCATGCAATGATAAAAAAGAAATATTCAGTATGTCACTAAGCTGCACAGACTCTGTGGTTTGGTGGCCATGGTAAAAGTTAAATACTACACATTTAACTCCAGTGGCCTCCAGATTCTGTTTTAGACCATGGAGAAGCTTTATAATGCATACTGCATTGTGATGTTGACGATTTTTAGCAAACCTCAGCTGACTCATAATCACTCACACTGCAGTGATTGTCTCAATACAAATCTTTTTTTTCTTTCTTTCTTATTTTTTCAAATGATAATTTTGTTCTAAGGAATTCTATGGGATTCTGATTTCTGACATATCCAGTTTATATAGAGAATATATTGTTTTTTCCTGGCTTACTTTGTAAGTATTTAATATGTTTTGCATCAAAAATATGGACCTTTGTCCAGCCGCTCACCATCGCAAACGATTTCATCCCTGATGTTTGGAGGTGGGGGTTGAAGGAGTAGTTCAACATTTTGGGAAATAATCTTCTTGCCAAGAGTTAGACAAGGTGATGGAAACCACTCTTAAGTGTGGAGCAAGAGCCAGAGGGCAGCTAGCATAGCTTAGCATGAAGACTAGAGAATAGGAGCAGACTGCCTGTCTTAGTCCAAAAGTAACGGCACGTCTAAAGCTAATTTATTAAAATGTTGTATCTCTTTTGTTTAATTCCCCCCATTTATAATGTTGTCAGCCCATTAAATGGGCGTTATCACTTGTTATCAGCCTCATAGATTTGGGATTTAAGGCATCTGATCCACCTACTAGTAGGTGCAGAAGGGTGTTTTAAGCCCATTGAAGTGGCAGTTTAAATGTATGCGTCGAAACTAGGTGGTTTTGTTTAGCAACGAAACATGGTTAAGGTGAGGGAAAAGAGCATGGTTTGATTAAATACTTTAAAAATTACTTATAAACTGGCGGAAATGCTGATAATCACTGATAACTTCAATTGTGTAAATCCATTCATGACCACTTGAAAATTTGAAAATAGTGTTAATATATACAACCTCACAGTGACGACAAAACTGTGCCCCGAGAAGGAATAGTCATTCACATAATTCATCTTAATTCATGCACTTAATTCTGGTTAAACGGGTGGATTTGATTACCGGAGCTAAGCTAGCTGCTCCCCCCAGTTTTCAATCTTTGTGCTAAGCTAAGCTTACGAGCTGTTGGTTGTAGCTTTACATTTACCATACAGACGTAAGAGTAGTATCAATATTCTCCTCTAACTCTCAGCAAGAAAGCAAATAAGCATTTATCCTAAATGTCCAACTGTTCTTTTAGTTAAAGTTCCGTTATTCAGTCTCATTTAATGCTGCCGCTCATGTTTTATGAGTACATTTTTTTGCAAATGGTGGAATTTATCTTGGGTCCACACTACTCATGTGATGTATTTGTTTAGCATTTCAATGAACTAATAGTATAAGATTTAACGTATACATAAATGATGCTTTAGCATCATAAATAATAATAAAAGAATATTATATCAAATGGGGGAAAACAGACAGTTGTTGGGAAATGTTGGAGATCAATAATGGACCTACGTTCAGCACAGAGCCATGCCAGACTGACGTCTGCTTGGATTGATGTGATGAGCATAAATACAGATTTTTAGCACAGCAGTGAGACTTAAAATGGTAGAATTTTGGGGCACTGATTAGGTAGAGTTTGAAACAGTCTCCACGCTCAAACTTTGACTGTCCCTGACGGGAAGATTGGCTCCTATAGCGGGACATTCAGGACAGCCGGACATCATGCTGAGATGTACAAACAATGAAAAAGGAGGGGAGGAGGGTGTTAAACTAACACGACCAGCTGGCCACCGTCTCCTCCTCAGTGACCCCCAACAGGTGGCGCTATCTTTGATATCCGTAACGTCCAGTGTGTCATAGTGCTGACTCCTCTGTACATAATAGTGCCATACAAGTGCCAAAGTGACACCATAGAAGTGTTCTGTAATGTCCTGCAGAGAACTTTGTCTCACCACGCTGGAGCTCAGAGCAGATCCTCCAGCTGTATGTAGCCTTTCTGTGATATCCCTCCACTTACTTTCACCATATCATACAACAGTGTCCCAAAAAAACATATTGCCTATAAAATATTGTATATGGGTCTAGAAAACAGTATTATTTAGGATGTAATAACTGTTAATATGTAGGACTTTTCTACTAGTGAAGGTATTGTCTACTTTAGATTAATCTCTCTTTCCATCAGTGGCAAAGCTGATAACTGTTTGTTGCTTTGGTCCAAATAAAAACAATACTTTTGCTTGAAATAAGTGGCACCAATGTTCAGCTATAGCCGGACATTGTACAGTAGATAACTGTAGAAAATCAGCCAAACTTCACTGATAGCAGTCCTGCACCTGTGCCTGGATATTAAGCTCTACTCTGAGACTTCCTGATGTTGTGCCATATCAACCTGTGCACTGTAACATTCAACACTCACAAAGAAGAAGCCAACATATTCTAGGTCTGTCTAATGCGCTGGCAAGTGTGACAGCGCTCGCTTGACCTTGCATTCACCTGCGGCGACAGGACTGTTTTGCCTTGTGATGAGAAAATATCTTTGGAGCATAAATGTTTTTTTACATCCTATTTTTCTCATTTTATTTGTTTTTTTTGATGACCTTGCCTTGTGGTAACAGCAGGTTGACTTTTATAGAGGATCTTTAGTGACAGAGGTTTGGGCATATGAAGAGTTTACTGCCAAAATAGGACATTTCTGGCTAAAAATTTGAGGTTTATTATTCAAGAGACACTTTGACATCAATGGACAGTTATCCTGTAAATAGGCACCATAATCTTCTTTTGTTGCTAATAATTATTTCTTACAAATAGTCACTTTTTCTAAATGATGGATGTTATTTTGGAAGCAAACTCTTCGTATGCAGATAGATAATCCTGTGGTTGGAGCCTTCAGGCAGCATGTTGCCTTTGATTAAAGTGAAACCATGTGCTAACCATGTTAGTGACGGTTTTGGAGTGATGTGTTTGCTTATGCTGTGGGTGGTATTCAATGTGTGGATTTCATGGCTCTTTGCAGGGGACCGTTGAAAAGAAAAGGGCATTGAAATAAGAAAATATCACCTATATTTTCAAAGCATCACTAAAGATTTCTAGATATGCTCTGTTGCTTCTTTGGATTTCTTTTCTTTTTTTCTTTAGACTATATGAATTTATATTTAAAAGCTTTATGTTCTGTATATTTCTTGGAAAAGATTACATGATTGTATGTTTATTGTAAATACATTAAATATACTATTTTTGTTTTTAATATGAGTCTCTGCCTCAGTAATATCAACACACCTATATTATTTTAAAATATTTCATCAAACATCATTATCACTGCGATCTGGTTTTCTCACCATTGAAATATCCGTTTTATTATTTGACAATCACATCGACTGTTCACCCACCAACACCTGCAGGTTAAACCAGCCAGAAATATTTGTACCACAAGTTTACACGTCACAACGGATAGTTGCGCAGAACTGGTAAAAAAATGTTAGGCTGTACTTTAGGACTATTGACTATATTGTTCAAGGGGACATATTTTCAGAAAGCTGAGGACCCTGTGGGAGACATTTTCCTGAGCAATTATTCTCTTAATGTATGTTCACTTGACACATTGCACCACATTTTGAAAACTTTAGTCTGCAATATTGCAAAAGTAGCTTCATCATGCACAAAAACAGGAATATAAATAGGCCTTTTTAAATGAATGAAGTTAGCACGAATGTTAGCATTAGACGCTATTCCCCAGTTAGTTAGCATAGCTGGCGTTCCCACTTGTCCAGAAGCTGTATTCGAGTAATATGAGGCAAAAATTATGATAAGGAGCATACATTTTTTGATAGATTTTTAATTTTCATTTGTATAGACAACATGATGTAGTTTGCTGCATGAAGAGCCTGCTTGTGATAAAGGGCTACATTCACTGTATGAACGCCTGGTCAGATAGGGTGAAAGGTCACTTTTTATTTTCTCATCTAAATGCACTGACAGAAGAAGATAAATCCTGACATCAGTTTAATTGAAATGTGCTTGTGCTTTGCCATGATCTAATTTCCTGTCATCCAAGCCCTTAGGTTATCCCCCCCGCTGCGCTACGGCAGCCAGTGGAGATAATAACCGGGGTTATGGATTGACCGGTGGATCACCTTGTACCGCTCTTTGTGGGAGCGATATACGTGTTCGGGGCCAGGTCGCAGCGCTGCTTTGGTGCGAGAGCTGGGGCTAAGAGCTCTCCTATTTCTCGAGTGCAGACGGGGTCTTGCCGGGGCCACGGTGCAGTGAAATGGAAAGCATGCCATTCCCTGTTCCGCTTGATGCCGAGTGACTGTGAGAGGTTGTGTCATGTTCCTTGGCTATTGACTCAATGACTTGGGACTTCACGAAGAAAGCCTGAACCCGTGCGGGCTCTCTGCGTGCTGACAGAGAAATGTGTCTTCCACTTGTCTTCACATTGACCCGAGGACTCTGATGAACTGACGTGTCCACATCCCCAAAGTCTCACCTCCTGGACCCAGAGGTAACCTTTTCACGACCTCGCCTGTCTTTCACGCTCTGTTAGCCGTGGGTCTGGCCGCTATCGAAACAATTCACTGAACTTATATTTTTTTCCTACTGATATAGCTATGGATTACCTGTCTGTGGCAGTTAACGTATTCATCTTTCCGCTACATGGATGACATGGCTGAGAATTCAGCCTTACATGTGGCATATTATTCACTGTCACAGTGGGTTGAAAAGTCAAGGCACAGAGTAAGCACGGGCCATTAGCTGGTGCTGAAATGACAGCTCAAAGAGCCAGACCTTCATGGCTGCCTCTGCCCTACAGTCATCCACAAGACAAAATCACCATATGCCCTTCATTTGTTGGAAAAATTAGGATATCTGGACTTGCCCTGCTGCGAATAAATGATGATGTATTACTCTTTACATTGTATGCAAAAGGATTATTCTGCATATTTGACTAATGCCTTGTCTTGTGACATGGCTCCGACAGCTGACCTGATTTATTGCAAGGTTCCCTGCATTGTTAAAAAAACAATCTCTGACTCAGTGGCAACGGCCCAATTATCCCTTTCATGCAGAAAAGGTCCATATACAAAAGAGGCTGTGAATTGCAAATCCAGCTGCTGGCTGTCCTTGCTCTCCTCTAATCTAATAATGTGATCCATCATTTTAGCAGCGACGGCTCTACACCCCAGGCATGGAAAAGAATCCCACAGAGGATTAGTGTGAAGATGTTTGCATATCCATATATGCAGTCCTGAGAGGCTGTATGGAAGAAAATCACAAAATCATATTTATTATCATGCGTCTTCCCCTTGCATTGCCTTTGTTCACGGCTTTAAAGGGCTTTCTTAGATACATATTTCCTTTCTAAACTGTTATTGGCTGTCAGTAACCTTCCAAACATGCACTTGACATCCATAACCAGCATAGATGCCTTCAGGAAAGTAAGAAGCACTGTTCCACGCAGAAAAAACCCCTGTAAAACTCTGTGTTTCCTGCTCAGTAGTAGTGGCGCTGTTGGTTGAGGGATGGTCCTGTTGCAGAATCATCCATTACCCTGATGAGCCCACAGCCCCTGAGCTACGACAGCACAGCCACACGATGAGCAAGACAGGCGACTGCCACTATTTGTTCCGCTAAAGCATTCATCACACTAATTACCCACGGTGCCAAGCAGCTCCCGTAGCCCGGTGAAGCTTTGGCTGCTCGTTTGGAGCCGAGGTGAGGCAGGGAAACCTCAGATGAGTCTAAACAGGAGGCTGTCGTCTTTTTCTGGCTCTCCTGCAAATAATTAACTCAGCACTCCAGCAACTTGACAAATTGGAATGATGAATCTGGCCTCTATGAATAGATACAAATACATGATCAATCAAAATAGCGGACAGTGTTCTCAGTCTGAGGAAATGTGCCGCTGTGAAGGACAAAAGAAGTGTCTTTGCTTTGAATGACATTTGGTCCTGTGGAAGAAAAGTGAGAGGGAGGGTTTGTCTCTTTGTTGGGTTTTTGCCAAAATGTAGATGCAAGTCAGTGCTAAGAGGGTGGTGCAGAGAAAAGTGTTTGCTAAATCTCACAATTTCATCCTTTAAATGCCAAATTAAAACCAATTGTACTCCAATTTTCCATGTGTAATGCCTGCTTCAAAGGACTACTCAATCTGCCTCCCACTGTTTCCCAAATGCAGACGGATGCAAAGGGACAGTCTCTCTGAATTACAGTCATTTATGCCACCTGACCTTAAAAAGCCACCAAGAAAACCTTGTGTTTTTGTGCCATTTAGACAAGCCTCCAACTGTCCGTGTCCCTCCCGGCCTTCACACAGCCGTCTGAACCAATGTAACATCCAGCACGTCACAACGTCCAGGCAACACCTCCCTGCAGCGGCCGCAGACAAACAGATCAAGGACAAGGAAACTTCCTGAAAGTACCAAATGGCGCCCGCTTCAGAGTGCAGTTGTTCTTTGAGAGTTTCACTGCTGCACACCCTCGGCCCTACATGTCAGATAGTGATGATTCCTCAGGAGCCTTGGCGTGTCATACTAACAAGGCACCCTTTTGCATTTGTTTCAGACACGTCAGGGGCGGTTTTCACTTTCAGCTGGTTACTTAGGGTGAGTTACAAACAACAACATCGACTCTTGGGACTCGGACAGCTGTCTCCTGGGTCAGTCCAGGGCTTGTTAATTCCACCCACCTCCCCTCCCATCTACCCTAAAAAGAGCAGCGAACTACATGTAATTAAACTGGCAGTTAAACTACATTTTGCAGTAGCTTGCTGGTTACTCGACTGCACTGATATTTGTAGAATGATTCAACTAGTAAAATAAGGTTAAGGTTTTGCTTTTTTATGTGTAGTTAACTGAAACTACAAACAATTTTGATCCATAAAAGCAAATATACAATATTTATTAGTATTAGTATTGAGTAGTATTGACTTTTGCTATTGCAAAGCTATGTGTTCAAAGTCTATCTTTCTTGAGTCTACCTGAGTGGTTCTACTGAAATACTAAGCTAGCCAAGCTAAGCTACTAAACTACTTAGTTATGGCAGCAGTTCAACCACCTCTATAGTAAGCTAACTGTAAATTTGAATTTAATAAGACATACTCATTGCCTTAATTGTAAATGTTACGTAGAAAAGCTATCAAATTATTGGCATGAAATTTTCTGTGGTAATATGGATAATTATTTCTGCATCAATAGCAAGAAACAGCTAATTTTTCATCCCATCAGTGCATTTCAGGGTTCAAAATCATATTTTACTTATTTAAATCTGTTACATCAGTCTATATTAGAGTACAATAATATCAAATTAATGTGTATTTTGAATTGCAGTTATTTGATTTCTGCATGCAAAAATGTACAGAGGAAAACATGAGCACAATATTTGACATACTGATGCTACTTCATTGTTGACAGAAGGCATCAACAGTCTGTCAATTAAAGATGTCAAATTTCTGTCTCATTTCAGAGTTTGTACATATGTATTTTGATCATTTACCGAGCTATGTAGGTTAATCTTGTGCAAGATAATGAGCTCTATCTCAGTGAGGTCAAAGGTTAAGTAGGGCTTTGTACAAGTCCTAATGAAGATCCTTGCACTTCGCCAGGAATGCTCTGTTCACAAATGGGAAGTCCGTTGGTGCTGTGTTATCATTGGACGGTGACCTGTAGCATAATGTGCCTCTCAAGCATGTAATTCACCTCATGGTGACCGCTCCAGCAGCCCTGGAGGGGTCAGAGGTCAGAGGTCAGCGGCAGTGGTGTGCACAGCACTGATTTTAAGCATTTTAAAAATTCAACTTTTTTGACTAAGATCGACATACTATAGAATCACTTTTTTCAGTTTTTTTGTCTTTCCTCCAAATTTTGTACGTCCTAAAATAGGTTGTTTTTCTGCCATTTCAAGCCTTA
>CAFUXE010000281.1:456701-472371 GCA_903364295.1 Serranus cabrilla | reverse complement strand
AAAAAAAAAAAAAAATCAGGTATATGGTATTCAATAAAGTAAAAAAAAAGGTGGAACTGTAGGCCGATTATCTTTTTCAAATGCACAGACATGAATGTTGCCATCTTGTCGAAGAAAATGTTATTCCCCTTGATTTATGGATGTTAAAAAAACTAAGTAAGTAAATGAGTGATGAATGAGTTTTGAAAGTGAAATCATAGGACTGCGAAAAAAAAGTCATAGCATAACAAGAATAACGTTGTTAGCCTATTTAATTGTCAATAAAGTCATGATAATTCAAGAATGAAGTGATATGATATCAAGATAATAAATACAATTTAGAGAATAAAAGTCACACATATATTTTACGAGAAAAAGTCTTGAAGGACTACTGATGGACATAATCAAAATGAAATCTAAAAGAAGAAAGAAAAAATCTAAATTTTATGTGGTGACAATTCAGGTGGATTAATTATTTTCATTATTATTTTTTTTATTTTACTTTTGTCACGGCCGTACGGAAACAAAAGTTTGGACCAACACTCACAATGAGACCAAACATGAATTCACACACATATTTTAATTTATCTGTATTTTATTTTATGCAACTTTTGTTTTGTATTTAATCATACAATCTGCTATAGTTGTATGCAGTCTTTGGCCTAGTGCAGGGGTGTCAAACTGATCCAGTAAAGGGCCAAGTGGCTGCAGGTTTTTGTTTCAACCAAGAAGAAACACACCTGAATCCAATCATTCTAATCACCTGAACTGTCTTCACTCAGCTGATTAATTATCAGTATCACCTGTGCTCTTGCTATGTTTGGACATAGTATGCTGTATTATGTTGTGTGAGTATAAAAGGGACAATCTTAGCATTTGTAAGCATTTTAGAATGATAATTTTTTGACAAAAATCAATATTTGGACATTCTATAATAAGGTGTATTTCATTTGACATTTTTAGATATAATATAGTATGCCATTTTTTTTCTTCAGTTTTGGACACACTATAATATAGTGTTTCTTGTTTCATATTTTTGGATATACTATACTATTACCCAGGTCCAACAGCATTTAAAACATTTTTTGGTGAACTACACTATGACCAATTTTGGACATACTATAATTTGTTTTTTTGTCATCTAGAACAGGGGTTTCAAACTGATCCAGGAAAGGGCAGAGTGGCAGAAGCACACCTGAATCCAATCATTCAATCAGCTGAACTGTCTTCACTCAGTTGATTAATTATCAGTATCACCTGTGCTCCTGCTTGGTTGGAACAAAAACCTGCAGCCACTCGGCCCTTTACTGGATCAGTTTGACACCCCTGGCCTAGTGGTTAGAGTGAAGGGATAGTTATCTGTGGGATGTTGGTTCAAATCCCATGTGCATATGGGACATGTTTTTACAAAAGCGTTTTAAAGATTTGTTACAGTCCTTTTTCATTTATTTGATGATGATGATGAGTTGTTTCTCTGATGCTAAGAGCTGCATAATTATTATTATAGAAAAACAACTTGAATTAGATTCTCAAACATTCAATCAGAAACATCTTTTCCAAAAGGGGTCCCTTAGAAAAGAACAGTTATCACCAGCAAATCATTATTTCTGCTAATTAAATGTCATTAAGCTGTTCATTCATTAATGAGTCCATGCATAAGTATGATACTTCTACAATGCTGACAGGCTTCTGCATGTCTGGTTGTATTTGATCTTGTTTTGTTATTCTAAAAACTAACAATATGTACTAATGTGCAAGTCTTAACTGTTGTAGAATGACAAAATAAGAGTCCAAACGGTCCGAGGCTCAGCCTTGGCGGGATCTTTATTCAGGTTAGCGTTACATGGTTCACACGTATGATCACCAAAACCTTACAAATAGCTCTGCTCTTAATAGTACAGCCCCTAACTTATACTCTGATTGAATGTGCGTGTGTGTATGGGTGTGGAG
Organism: Serranus cabrilla; assembly: GCA_903364295.1. Lineage (NCBI taxonomy): Eukaryota > Metazoa > Chordata > Actinopteri > Perciformes > Serranidae > Serranus > Serranus cabrilla. Next base: position 470,442 of record CAFUXE010000281.1, on the reverse strand, counting down.
TGCACGTGTGTATGAGTAAGTGTGTGTGTAAATGTGTCCTGCTCTGGAGCAGGTTTTCTTCAACAAACTCGCGTTTCATTTCCTCATTGATTCAAACCGCGTATCGAAAAAAATTAATTAACGAAGGTTACTGTTAGTTGGATATTACTTTGTCACCAATGATTGTGTAAGCTTAACATTTTCATGCACATCAGTCGTGCGTTTGAACAGAAATCAAATCAAATCAAAATTACTTTATTTATCCTCGAGGGGAAATTCATTTAGTCTGTTGACTCAAATAATTGCACAGCCTGAAATATTAACATACTCAGCACCATGGTCCTCATCTCAGAATAAAACCACTGCCTGTATTTCTTTATGCGAGTGGAAGTTCTTCTTATTCTTCTTATTTTTTTATTTTACACAGTGACTCTGCTACCGCGACCCCACTCAATAGTTTAATGCGTTATTTCACTTCATATTGTAAAAAAGCTTTATACATCTTTGGCTGGAGCCGATCCCAGCTGCATTGGGCGAGAGGCAGGGTACACCCTGGACAGGACGCCAGTCTGTCACAGGGTCGACACATATAGACAGACAACCATTCACACGCTCACACCTACGGGCAATTTAGAGTCACCAATTAAACCTGAGCTGCATGTTTTTGGACTGTGGGAGGAAGCCGGAGTAGCCGGAGAGAACCCACGCACACACGGGGAGAACATACAAACTCCACACAGAAGGGGATCAAACCGACAGCCCTCTTGCTGTGAGGCAAGGGTGCTAACCACTACACCACCATGTGGCCCATTACAGATTATAATGATGATTATATTGATTGATTGATTAGGTTTATTTGTCCCCATGGGGTAATTTGTCTTCACAGACTGCACATTATAACAAAGGACAGCATCACATATCACGAGATAGACAGTGTGGAATAGGATAGTCTCACATTATAATGTTTGGTATGTTAACCTTATGTATCACCTTCTGTTTTAAACACAATAACTTTATATATGTATAATCAAGTGGATGAAAAGTGTCTTGTCTGTCTCAGTACTGCATCCATGCTGAAAAACTAAAGAGTCATCATGACATAAATGAAAGAAAACAATTCCTTGGTAAGGATAATTGGGTGAATTTACGAGCAGGATGTTCTGGCTGAAGCGTGGGGGGCAAACTGTACTGACGCAAGCAAGGACCCAGAAAAAGGAGTGTTTTATTTAATTAGGTGGGCTTCCAGTGATTCTATAAGCATGCACTTTCCAAATGGACTTCAGATCTCACTTTGCTTTTGGCTGTAACAGACCTATGCTCTGTGGTGGGATCTCCAAAGATCTTTGCTTTTAATAAATAAGACGCGTGATTAAGGATATTCAACGACTCTTGTTTGACTCTCTCACATCAACCAACTCGGTGAAGTTACCACACTTCAACAACAGCAAGGGAGACAACAATGATATATACAACACATTAATTATACACACAACAACATGTTGAGGTGGTGTAGCTTCTGGATCAGTAGGTGTTTCTGTAGGGAGTCGAAGGCAGAGCTCAAGTCAACGAAGAGGATCCTGGCGAAATTGCCTGGGGAGTCCAGGTGCTGGAGGAGGAGGTGCAGCAGGCAGGCTACAGCATCCTCTGTGCCTCTTTTTGCCTTGTGGGCAAATTGGAGGGAGTCCAGATGTGTGTGGGGTAACAAGTGGTAGAATGATGTTCAGCAGCAGTTTCTCCAGTTAGTTAGTGGTTAGGTTCTGTGGGTCTGGGTTTTTTTAGTACTGGGATTATGGTGGCGGTTTTCCATAGTGTGGCTATTGTGGCAGTCCGATAGGATTGGCAAAAAAGTGGGTGCAGTACAGGAGAGAGCTCCATGGCTGAGATGCCATCAGGCCCTGGGGCTTTGCCGGGCTTGCAACGGCTCAGCTGGTGCCGTACCTCCTCCTCTGTGAAAGGGGCCGGTTCTTCAGGGTCTGGTGGTGGGAGGGCTCTCAACAAAACCTGACACTCAGATGAGAAGTCCAGGTTGTCGTGACGGATATTACACACTTGAAGATGAAAATGTATTTCCCAAATCCTATTAAACTGAGCATTTTTATAATGTCCTAGCTTTATTTTTGATGCTTACATTATTTTACTTTGCACACAGAAATTAAATTGTTTCACAAAAGAACTGACCTTTTTATTGAGCCATAGCACAAACCTCTATTGTGCAATGATACTTTAAGTTTGTAATGCTCAAAGCTTCTTAAATCAATTTAAAACTGAGGGTTATTACAACTGAGGTTAATTTACACACAGTATAAAAACTTAAGTAAGGGTTTGAGCTGTCACTTGAGAATGCATCATGCCCAAAACAACAGAAATCAGCCGAGACTTGAGAAAAATAATTGTTGATGCTCACAAAGCAGGAGATGGATATACAAAGTTATCACAGTGTTTCCAAGAGTCAAGAACTGGAGTGGGAAGTATCGTCAAGAATTCCAAAGACAGCCACACAGCACAGAGCATGCCTGCCACAGGTAGGAGGCAAAATATTTAAAATACTCTGGAAAGTAAACTAGTGAGAGATGGGTCTAAAGGCCCCAGAACAACTGCCAAGATACTAGTGGATGACTTACAGTCAAAGAAGATAATCCATAGAGCTCTGCACAGGAATTAAGAAAGAAATAAAATAAGGAAGTAAATTTCTGCAGAACAGACACCACCAGCGTGAGCTCTTCAAACAGTCATCAACATAAAAGTTTCTTCTGTTTCCACAACCTCTAGTGAGAAGCTGGCCTGATTGTCAGTTCTCCTGAGTGCATAACTGGCACAACTTGGGGAAGAAACGACCCTGAACAAATGAACTGCCATTCGAAATTCTTCAATCTCTTGGTTCACATTGCCCTCAGGCCATCACAAGAAGCGTAGGAAGTCTTTGTCCTCTTCAGCCACCCTAACTTGGTAAAACATAGATTTAATGTCTCCCTCAAATGCCACTGGCTCCTGTCTGAATCTGGTTAGAACACCCAACAGTGAACTAGTGAGGTTTGGGCCTTGTAGCAGCTGGCTGTTAAGTGAAGTTCCCTTAAACTCAGCTGAACAGTCAAACACAACACGCAATGTACCCTTTTTGGGATGGGATACACCATTATAGGGTATATAATACCTTTCAGCTGATGTTGAGGCACTTTGTCTGCATAGCCATTCTTAATTACATCAGTGAAGAAGCTGGTATATTCCTTGTGGAATAGTTAATCTTCCCCTTTAATCCCAGCAGCCTTTGCTTTACCATAGAAAGGTTGTCAGGAAGTGAGAGCTGCTCCTTTCTGAAGGGCATTTTCAAACTGTAATGTCCATTCTGCAGCTGTGTTGACTCATCCATCATCTTTAAGAACCTAATATCTTCTCTTGACCCACCTTGTTCTTCTGAACTTCGCTCATTGAAGTCATGACTGTATTGGTTCCTCAGCATTTCCTCCAGCTTACAGACAGAAATCCTATTGACAGCAGCCACTGACAACCTGGGCCTGCTGCTCTCTCCATACCACAGAGGACCATTAACTACCCAGCCAAATACAGTGCGTACTGCAAATGGGCCATTCTCTCTGCTGTTGATGACCTCCCATGGTTCCAATACCTTAGGGGCATTAGTGCCAATCAACCGTTCAACATCAGCATCAAAGCATTAAAACAATGGCAACAATGGTCAAGTCTAAATTCACTGAAGATGTACAAAAAGAGGAACAAACTTGGATAATAATAATGGAAATACAGACTCCACCCCTGGTATACTGGTCAGAAACATTTCTGCAATTCTCCCTGTGTGATAATGTTACTGGTGGTCACAGGCATTTTATTTTGTGTGAGTACTTCTGGGAGACTGTAGAAGCTGTTACTGGCAAGACCAGCCACCTCCAACCCATTCAGGGTGCTAGTTGAAACAACCCTTTCCTGTCCCATAGTGCGCAAAAACTGGTTTTCCTACCAGTAATGTTCAGCCTTTGCATAAGTTGCTCTGAGCAGAAAGTAGCCATACTCCCAGGACCCAGGAAAGCATATATTTGTATTATCTTGCTTCCCCTGATGGATTTAACCTGAACTGGCAAGATAGGCAAAATGCTATCCTCCGTTCCGGCCCCTGTATGCCCGCAAGTTTCTGATGTAGGTGGTTTAACGTGTGCCGTGCTCTTAGCGTGTTCACTTCCTGTGTTCACTTCCTGTGCTGGCTCTTATCTTTGCAGAGATATGAAGAAACGTAGGATTGTTCTAACCACAATCTTTGCAAGTTAAGCGCCTATCACAATACTTGCTCCTGTGTCCACTACACAGGCAGCCAAAAACACATACCCTTTTCCTTAAAAAAGTAAATTTTGTCCCGATGCTTCCTCTCTTTCAGTTTTGGTCACTCTTCCAGTCTGTGAAACTGAGAGCAGCACATACATGCTTCATGAATGCTTCCCTTTAAGTCCAGCCTTTACGGGACTGAGCTTGAAATTCCACATCCCTCGGCTGCACCACTTGGCAAAGCTGTTACCTCTTAGCTTGCTGAACTTTGAGTGTGGCTTGAACTTGTTAACACAGTTTTTAATACCATGTCTTGGATGTCCCCAAAAAGTGGATCAGAAATGATCTTAACTTGGCGTTCAAAGAATGAGACCATATCTTTAAAGCAAGCTCTGCGATCATACCTCTCCAGTATTTCATATGTCCGTATCCTCCATTTTCTCTGTACTTAAATGGCAACTTTGTCACAATTGATCTCATGTTAGTTGTAATGTCCAGCTCTTGCACATAATGAAGTTTCTCCATTACACAGCAACAACTTCGCAGAAATAGAGAAAAGGCTTGCAGTGCTCCAACATCCTCTGCCTTCACTGCAGGCCAAGCCAAAGCCTTCTCCATGTAGGCTGTACTAATCCTATATGGGTTTCCAAAGTGTTCTTTCAGAAGCTCTTTAGCCAGTTGATAACCTCTGTCAGGAATCATGTGCTGACAACTCCTCACCAATTCTCTGGGCTGCCCTCTTGTAAATTGCTCTAAAAAAAAAAGGCAGTCAGCTTTGCTAGCCTTTGATTCCACACTATGTTAAAAAGCTCTTATGAAGGTTTTATACTGAAGAGGATCGCCGTCGAATGCTGGAATGTCTCGAGAAGTCAAGGACATTAAGCTTTGTTGTTGAACCAGAGCTACTGTGATTTAATTTTGTCGATGCATTATGGTGCACAGGTCTGTGCCACTGGGACACCCACATCTAATGTTTTTGTGAACGTCAATGGTAGATGATCATAGCATACTGTAGTCATGCTGCTGGGACGTTCAGATTGAAGGCGAAACGTCACAGAGGCGTAAATATCATGACTTGAAACAGCAATCTGAAAGGGGCTACTGACTCCTGGTTTTATACAGGAACAACGGTCTCCAGGGTCCGGAGTTTGTCTGACTTATCCACTCCCATTAGTTCATAATGGTAAGTTAAAGAAAAAAATCAAAGTACACTTATGGCAATAGTAGCTCCACCTTCAATAATGTGATGTTATTATAGTTGGCAGTCTAATACACAACCTCAATGTGAAGGTTTCTGACAATATATGAGGTTTTTAAATCAGGTTAGGGCATTTTGTTGGTTAAAGCTTCGGGCCCCTTTTTAGTTATTTTCAAATATATACCCTTATTTCATGACGGATGGAAAATGGATGGAAAACGCAAATGCAATGGTATTCAATTAAAATTTAATTGAATTGTCCAGTTAGACAAGATTTCTTGAAGCAAAGGTCCACAAGATCATAATGTCTATTTAATATACATATTTAAGAAGCCTAGTAGTTGTGTCACCATCTGCATGTAATCAATACCTGACTGTCCAATCAAATGATCTCAGTATGATTTAAAAACTTTTTTGACAATATTTATTGTTATGTAACAGCACTGAACATATATCTATGACTGCAGATATGTATAATGTTCTCTCATTAATGGTAAGTAGTGGTGGTGACTGAAACAGAAACTACAACATGATCAGGAGGTGCAGGTGTTGTAGCGAATGAAAGACCCACAGAACATCTCCTTCTTACACTGTGGGTGTAACAGTCTGTTGCTGAAGGAGCTGCTCAAGGGTTGTTTCAGTAGGGGTGGAACAGGGCAAATGCAATAGTGTGAAGGATGTATGAACCAGGTCATGTACAGAGCTACTCTTGAACAGTCTTCTTTCATCAGCTGAAAAACTCTTTCCTGCCTCAAATGACTGGATTTCCCAACAAGACGATACCCCTTGCTGCACAGCAAGGTCAGTTAAAGCCTTGATAGAGAACCAGAACATTCAAATTCAACATTCACATGCCCTGGCCTGCCCAATCACCAGATTCAAATCCAACTGAAAACCCGTGGAATGCCTAAAAGCACTGTTTTTGGCAGTATAATGCCATGTCCCTTGTCAGAGGACCTGTCGTGGAGCACCAACATAACCTCAGCTGTAGGGAAGGCCCAACAGCGCCTCTAAACCACAACCATAACAACTACAAAAGCAGTGCCGGTTAAAATAGAATCGCCCCGTCAGGTTTCAAATCATAACCATCTGTTCTGGCAATAGGTCCAGGCCGTATGAGACGGCTATTGGGTCGGGACTCGGAGCACAGTACGCCTGTTAGCGACCTACGCACTAATGGTTCCTCTCTCACGCTGCCTATGTATTGCCAAAAGGGGAGTTGCCTAAAGAGGTCTATAGACACCAGACCAATTTAAATTTTGGAAAAATGTTTCTCATCAAGTGACTGCACAAAGGTGTTGCAGTGTAGTTAAAGATGTGATGCTGAAACACAAGAACACCACGTTGTATTTCGAAATAATAATTTATTTACAGGCACAAATCCAATATAACACATCGAAAGTCCAATTACATATGAAAATACTTTTTTATTCTGACAATAATTCAGGAGTAAAACGTTTAGAAAAATAATAACCCCATCTTTGAAGAAAAAAAAGATGGCTGCTAGACTACACTGTCTGGAAGAGTCTCTCAGAGACAAACAAAAAAAATCCTTTCTGTTTTTCTCTCTGTTTTTGCACCGCCTCAGAGCGGCGTGGTGGCTGTAGAGGTCGTGGTGGGGACAGTCACTGGGTGCAGTCCCAGGTCCAGGGATGGAGCTTCATCTGGTGGTGGCGGGCTCTTCTTCTGGGCAACCAGCTTCTCTGTCAGCTGAGTGAACAGCTCTTTCACTGGCTCGCTGCTCTGTGGTCACAAGGTACAACAACACCACAGTGTCAGTACATAGAATAAATAATAAACACTCCAAAGACTGACATGTGTGGCAAGTGCAATCTGTCATGGATACATTTTCTTTGTTTTAAAGCTGGAATGTGAGAAGTTACATAGATAACTGTGTCAGTCTTGGTGCTTGATCTACATTTATATTTTTCATTCAAATGACTTACCATGTGCCAAGGTAAGAAACAGAAATTTTGCCAAAAACAACATGTTATTGGGACTGCAATTTTGATAATGAGGTCAGGGGTGAAAACAGAAATTAAATTAATAAATTCTGAGTGAATGGGCCTTAAGACTCATATGTGGTTGATATGAGGTATGTTAAAATGCAGTGTTATTGTGAAGCTAAATTATAGTGAGACCCCCTCACAATTCTATCCGTCACTCAAACTCAAGTGATTTTTGAAGCTCAAACTGAATGTAGAAATGAAGCCAACCTGTTTTGGAGGTTCAAGAGTTTTCATCAAGTTTTCCATGTACGACGGCAGCACCTTGTGGTGCAGATGAAGCAGCATCCTGAGGGTGTGCCTGTGGACGTTCTCTTTACTGGAAAAATATTCAGAATTCAAAAATCAGTAAGGACACATGACAGAAAAGCTTGATTCAAATGTAATAGGGGAGTGGTGATGCCATTTAGCTCCAGCGTGTCTGCTTAATGCTATGTGTGTGTATCTGCTGCATTAAAGACGGCATTAAAATCAGCCCACCTGGAAAAAGAAGTAAGAAGGAATTCATCGAAGACAACTGAACAAAAGTCTTCAGATCCAAACTCATCAGAGAGCAGCGTGAGGTGTCCAGACAGCAGGTGCAGAAAGATGTCACCAAAGGCCATGTCATTGTAGGTCTCAACTGTGTGTGTGTGGGGGGGACAGCACAGATCCGACTGTTATCCTGACAAGTCATGTAGTTCCTACTAAAATCGATTATTTTAGTGTACTGACACTACTGTAATTTACTGTTTACTCAACGATTCAAAATACTTATCCATGCAGTTTTAATGCCTTTCTATGCCACTTACACATACAATTAAATGTTAATCTTTTAAATTAGTTTTTGTCAATAAAAAAATCAGCAACTTAACTGAAAAAACCTGGAACAAACATGAAAATAAATTGGAGAAAAGACTTCTTCTTGCATTTTCGGTTAGGGTGCAACCTTTTAGGGCTTTGGTTTTAATGTTTTAAGCAAAATTCCAGAAAAGAGCAATGCTCACCCAGCGCCGGTAGTAACCTCTGTAAGGCATTCTTGTTCCTCAATTTGGCAATGTGGAGGACATAGTAGAGACCCATTTCACAGGCCACTCTGTTCTCCTGCAGGTACCTGAGGGAAACGAACAAGGACTGTAACAGACAACATTTCTCACAACAGGTCACTACCAACAGTACGAAAATAAATCAAGATATTTAATATATTTACGAGAGCCGTCAAATTATTAAAATACCTATGAACTAATGTTCCATTCACAACATGATTAAACGACCAGCTGTTTGTACTCTAGCCATCATAAAAAAGAAGCAAAATAAAGTATAGACAATTGCAGTAAAAGCTAAACAAATCAAATAATACACACACGGCCTTTAACTTATACCTTTGACTGTGTAAACAGGAGAATGGCAAAGTCTGGACTGTGTTGCTCTCTTATGAATAAACTAGTGTAATGTGTTAACTGAAAAGAAAGTAAATAAGTACAATTACCAATTACCAAAAGCCACATCAGGACCCAGTGGACACAGTTTTAGTCATTACACTATTGTTTCTGAATCTAAAAAAAGTCTTCCCTGGTGACACTGTGGTAATCTGTCCTGATGAGAAACTAGTGAATGACTAGTGAGTAGGAAATCTTAAATTAAGTCTGTTATTAACTTGCAAACTAATTCTTCTCATCCCCTGCTTACCTGTTGAATGCATCTGGAAGGGTTGTGGGATATGCCAATGAACTTTTCTCCTCACTTGGAAGCTTCTGTTCTACAGTGAATGTGTGATCATCGACCACCACTGACATCATAGCAGGCAGGAAGCGGGTCACCACCTCCAGATCCTGAAAGAAGGCACACGGGAGAAGAAATTAACAACAACCTACAGTCAATTTATGTCAATAGGTTTTGGTGCATACCTTAATATCAACTCTAACCAGAATAGATTAAAAAACAGGAAGCCAATTTAAAGGACAGACTTTTTTTTCGCAGGCACTTTATATGAGTTTATGAACTGATGAACACTTAAGTTGCGTACTACGTACCAAACGAGGCTCTTTAAAGACCTGGCTGTCGATCATGTCCCATGCCCCTTGACCCAGGGACAGCATCCTCAGCAGCAGCATCAGGTCTGGACTGTCCTGTTCACAAGCAAAGACACAACATATCCTTGTGTTGACACGGTGGGATGTGTGTGAGGGAACTCTATCAGGAAAACATTGAACGGAGAAGAGAAAACTTTTTGCCCTGTTGATAATGTCATTTAAAAAAAACAAATAATCCAGTAACAAGCATATTAAAATGGCTTTAGAGTTATACAACAGACTTTTACACCAAGCACATACCATGTAAAAAATAGAGATGGCACTGTGTAAATAGAAAGTATACAATTGCTTTAAAAATGTATGATGACAGACTGTAACGACTACAATATTGCTGTTTCAATGGAAAAAAAGCATTGAAATTTTGTACCTGGATTTGAAAAAGATTCATGGGTCAGATTGTTTAATGCAAAACTACCGTGATGGCATTAGTTTAAAGTAAGTGAGCCAACACAACATAAGTTGACCAATTGTAACTGATTACTAGAGAACACTAGTTAAACAATTAGTTGATCAACCAAAAGATTTTTGCTAACACTTTTGAGAGTCCTTAGGACAGTCCTAAAACACACAGCACAATAAAGCTAAAAAAGCATTCGTTTTTACAATAAACACTAGTTTTGATTATTCACTGCCTATACATTGCCTTTATAGGGAAACTGTTCAACTTATCCACATTCATAGCAGATATTTAAATGCTCTATGGCAGTGATTCTCAACTCGTGGGTCGGGACCCAAAAGTGTGTCGCGAAACCGTTTTTCAGTGGGTCGTGGGCCTTTACCTGGGCAAAAAAAATCCTGTGGTTTTATTTTGAAGGGGATATTTTGTGCCGTCTAATCACTCTCAGTTTGTTTTCATCTGCTAACTGAGCATGGCGTGGAGTCTTCTCTCTACTCGACTTTTTTAATGAATGTTTGTGCATGAAAGCTGTTGAGTCTGTTAAAATACTATATGTTGTGTTATCTAAGATGCACTTTTGTTGTTTTTTTAAATGCAGCTGATTTAGTGTAAAAGGGAATATTTTCCTCTCTAGCATCACCAGGCTGCTGGTTTATCATTAAACTTTTGTTGTGTTGGCAAACTGTTATTCTGTTCTATCCCAGGTTCAATCTGCTCCATCTTTTCATTAAATACATTTTGGAAGTTGAGAATTTTCCTCAATTTTGGGTCGCCGCTTGTCATTACGGGGTGATGGTTGGTCCCAAAGCCAGACCAGTTGAGAACCACTGCTCTGTGGAGATTTCTTGTAAATTAGGACATTCATGTTAACATTCAGTGTTACTAAAAAAAACACATTGGCCCTCATTTACGAAAGGAGCGTACAGGAAAAAAAAGTGGTCGTATGATCATTTTTACGCAAGACTCGGCATTTATCAATTTGGACGTGATCGGAGGGTACGATCAAATCTCACGTCAGGTCTCAGCTTGTGTACGCAATTTCGTGTCAGCGTGAAGTCCTCATGTCTGAGTCCTATAATTGTAATAGGCTGTTGTATCGATGTCTGGAGTGGATAAAACTCTGTGGTGTTTGTTTGTTAAATAGTGACAAACCAAAGCATGTTATATATTTATCATTAAAACGTCGTTAAAAATAAATAAACCCAGGAACTGTAAAATTCTTAAAACAGGCTACTAGCCTCGCGATTAAATGTTTATCGTTATCCAGTAAACGTTTAACACACCACCGTTATCCGGCACGGACACCAGCGGAGCGTCATTTCCAATAACAGCTGCCTTACATATTATATAGGCCATTAAGCTATACATATCGCGGATGTATAAATTAATTATTCCAACCTCACCGGGAGTTCTTTTGTCCGCTGCTGCTCTGCTGACCGCTGCACTGATTTCCTTTGATTAAACTTTTCATGCGGTCAAACAAATCCAGTTCGTTCAGCTGCACTTGCTGGACGTCAGCGTTTCAATTTCTCCCTCTGATAAATTCCTCTTCTTTTGGAAAACTTACTTTTAAACATTATATACGTCCTGTAACCAAAAAGCTATAAAAGCTTGAAGTCTACTTTTATTTCATGAATCTCCATCGCTGCGCATGTCTGTACCTGCTTGAAATATATATTTTGATCATACCTGTTGTTATTTGTAACTAAAAAAAAGAAAAAAATCTCTCATTTTGGCCATAATGTGTCCTTCGGTGTCGTAAACTCTGGGGCTGAGGCTGTATATATTAGAGCGTGACATTTAAATGACAATTGGGGGCCGATCATTCTTACGCTGTGATTGTCTTGATACGAACGTTTCATGAATCACACGTGAACTCTATCGTAAAGGTGAAATATACGCCTGAATCTGCACTAATTCCTACGCCTGATTGATAAACGAGGGCCATCGTGTGAATCCTTGAGGGCAAACAAACATGTCGCGTTCATTTCCTTCATTCTAATGATTTCTGAGAAAAGCCTCAGAAATCATTGTTCTTCTTGCTGGCTAATCTGCTAGTCAAGTTTCTACCGCCATAACCGCCACAAACTCTTAATCAGTAGAATACCATGACACCATGAGCATGATGTTGGCTGCGTCCTCATGCACAACATGCTCACTGTATAGAAGCCCAGCTAGAGTCACCCCCTTTAAGAATATTCTTTGATATTGAGACACCAAAACACAGATTCCATTATTGTGTGATTATATTATGTTCATACTGGTTCATGCTTGTGTACTGTAGAGTTATTTTATTGATATATTGAATGCGTTTTTCATTGTGCATCTTCTGTTATATTTTAGGTTTGGAGCGTGCGACGCTGCGCGTCCCTTTGGACTGGTCGGGAGCGCGCAGCGGTAGAGTTTCTTTGATGTGTGACAGTCAGTCTTGTCAGTCAGCGTGTGTGAGATGGCCAACAAGGGAGAGAAATAGACAACCTGTTGTGCGGTGAACTGCGGTAGTTTAGTTAAGGAATGTGATGTTAAGTGTTGTAATGTTTAGTGAGGAATAAGTCAGCAGATTAGTAAGATTACTCGATGTTTTAGGAGTATATCCGAAGAAGAGGACGTCTCACGAAAGTTGGACTGTCTCGTGTACAGTAGTGTCGGACGGGAGTTTGCTAACTAGCAAGTTGCCAGTTAGCCAGCATCCAGCAGCTGTGTTAGCTCATGCTAACCAATTCGCTCCCTGTTTATGTCCGTCACTCCAACGTCGGTCAACTCAGCAAAGAGGAGCTCCCTGACGAACTATCGAATCGCCTGCCACCGTCCCCCTCCCTTTTCTCTCTCTCTCCCGCCTGGACCGCGGACGGACTTCCACCATCTCTCCCCCCTCCTCTACATCTCCAGCAAAGAGCTCCACCCCCGGGCAACTTGGTACCATTAGAATACGATTAGAATAGGGTTTAGTTATCATAGGATATTTTAGGGTTTAGAGTAGGAATTATTGTGATGTTGTGTACATGTTGTTTATGATTAAAGCAGTAATAATTGTTTAATCTGTTTCCCTCCCCATTCACTCTATCTAACTGGCTGGGTATTCACCTATTATTGATATTTTCTATTATTAATATTCCTTAAGTCCATAGTGGACGCCAGGTAGCAGCAGCTGGCGATTCTTTTAGTTTTAAGTCCTAATTACATTTAGTTTAAAGGTAAATAATTGAGCTATTGATGGTATTGTGGTCTCGTGGCTATACTCACCCTGGGTAAAGCGTCCTGACTCAGCAACTCTTGCAGGTTCCTCATAATACTCAGAACCAGGGTGTTACAAGCGAACGGGTCACACAGGATCATCGACAGGTCCCTAGAACACACAGAAGCTCCAACGGTTAATTCATCTACTCCTCAGAGACGAGCAGCCCTGGTCAACTTAAACTATCGCTTTATCTGTTACCCGAGGACTTGCTCTTGTCCTTTCTTCACTCCATCCAGAAAACCTTGCAGTTCTCTGGCTCGCTTGCCATCCACAAACTTCTCACGGATGCAGGCATCTAAACACCAAGTGAACTGTCACAGCACACCACACGGACACAAAAGGGGAAAAAGTAAGATATAACAAGGAAAATACTGAGTTTTGGGCTCCATTGGTGTGAAGGTGAACTAAACTGATTTATGATCACGGTTCGTGTCCTTACCTTATGGCAGGGGTCTACAGAGCAGATCTCACTGATGTCCAGGTCATGAAGAGACATCAGCAGCTCCGCTCTAAGTGTGCAGTAATGGACGTTGCGCGTTCGGAGGAAGAGTGTTCGTAAAAACTGCAGCACCATGTCATAGA
>CAFUXE010000281.1:442474-456087 GCA_903364295.1 Serranus cabrilla | reverse complement strand
TTTGTTCTTAAAAAACAATATTTAAAACAAGGCAATCAGAGATGGCAGACTTCACCCCACAGCGCCCTCTGTTGGCCAGAGGATGTATATGCAGCGGAAACACAGACAGACAGACACTGCCGCCCAAAACAATACCAACAATCTGTACAAAGGAGAGGATTTGAGAATTTATTTGAGATTTTTTTTCTGGTTCAAATTTGGCTGGTTGTTTCATAAGACATTTTTCTGTGGTTTGGAAAACTTTGATCACAAATAAATTTTTGCTTGACCCGGACTTCAAATTGTACTTATTCTTTTATTTAGTTAAATAAATATATATTATTTCTTACGATGTTGTATGTGCAGTGATGTTTTCCCAGATAAGCGGCAGAAGATGGATGGATGGATATTTTATTAATATCAAATATATTAATTTGCTTTTAGCTTCAGCAGTAGTTATACTGTCCACCAGAGTTTAACGTAAAATCCTGTTCCTGGTGGTGGTACCCCTTACTCGTAAATTAAATTAAAATCCATCTAAATCTAAATTTAATTGATTAATGATAATTGATTATTTGGTCATTGTCCCCCTGTCCCGTTTTATGGTGTGGCTCAAGTTAAACACTTGAAAAACATGAAAAAAAGAGTTTAAAAAAAAAAACATACAGAGCCCTAGAACTAGCTTTTTTTCTCATCTCTGATGACAGTTGCACATGTGTATGAGTGTATAGATTGGGTTACGAGTGCCAAGTTCTGGTGATTCTGCATAGCCTAAATGAGCACATAAATGATATGTAAAACTTTCTGAGCAATTATGAGGTAAACGGTAGTCTAGAGCTCACATGTAACATCTGCCAATCGAATTTCATTCATCTATTTGAAATGGAAAAGTTGGGGTTTTCAAGACTGATAGGCGGCTATTATGCCATTTTCATTAGAAAAGGTTAGCTAGTTAGTTGATTCATTCTGATAAACTTTAGGTTTTACCTGCTTCACGCTGTAAGTCTGAAGAGGGTATAACAAAACTGATCCATCCACTTATTGATCCATCAGTGACTGTTTACATATTAGCATGCCACAATAAAGCAAGTATATGCCCCCAGCACTGCTGACTAGATGCCAATACTGTTTACACCTTGAAATATATTGCTATTCTAAGTCTTCAACGGAAAAAGTGAAACACAAACACTTGCCTTGGGTAGATGCTTTAGCACCTGCATTACCACTGGCTGAATGGACGGCATTTTGACAAGAGGAAAGCTCTTCTCCAACAGTTCTTCAAGCTTCCCATATCTGTAAGTAGATTGAAAGCAAACAAAGCACAATAGCAACCTCAGCTGGTTCCTTGAAAACTTTACTCAAAGCCCAACCCAAACAATGACACACCTGTCCTCCTCCTTGCCCTCTGCAATGGTGGCAACCCGCTCCATCAGCTTATCTCGCAGCTCGTCAAAGACAGACTGATGGAACTCCAGCCGAGGCGTTCCATGGAGGTCGAGGAAGGGAAGAGCCGACTGGAGGGTTGGCAGCAGGATACCATTTTCCATCTGCAGTCACGTAACACATTAAAGACTTGTCAGTTCCTGCTGTAGCTGGTCGATTCAGAGCGAGCTGAATGAATGTTTGGTTCTTTGCATATTTGCAATGAGATATCAGGCAGAACACAACTTTAGACATGTGACACACCAGGAAAATATCTTCAATAAAAAATTGTCAGATAATGAAACCGTAGTGGCTTAAAGAATGAAGAAAAGGCTTGTAAATTGAATTTGTAACAGGACATCTGGAAGATAAGAATTATGAGATCAAACATTCAATAACACGAGACAAAGTTCAGTTCTTTAAAAAAATATGTACACAAAATAAACACACGCGTAGAAGTAGTTTTACTCTTCACATCGTCTTGCATCACAACTTTAGTAATATCTGAAAATCAATATTTACAATTGTATGATCAAATTACACTGCATTCTACTAAATATACCGTTATCAACATTGCCCAGTGTATCTCATTTAGAGAAGGGGACATATTTAGCGCTTCAGTAATTCCCCGTTTATGTACAACTGGTCGGGAGTTGTGTATTATGAAAATCAATACTTTTTTCACAAAGAAAATTAAATATAGCAGGCAACCTTTACGTAACACTTCGTTATAAAACCACATTTTAGCGTAACTAGTCTTCTACGTTTCCACGTAAGTCGGCAACGGCAAGTCCACATTGATATTTGAGAAGCTCGCGCATCCGCGCAGATTAGCTACATAACAGAGATAGCTAGCTATAACGGTGCAGTTGTAAAGTAGTAGTAAACGTCTATTAAATTACGTTAAAATGTTAGGGAGAGTATCGCGACATCATCATTAAGGACTCTTTGGGATGCATAGACTGGAATTCGAAATGCAACGTTTGCATTGCACGGTTTCGGTCATTCTTTTAACAAACAAACACCTTTTAACGTGACGTTACCTGAAACTGATCAATAGCTTTCAGAGGCTCTGTGCAGTTGGTGAGAGTTTCCTTAAGGTCCTCGCCGTTAGATATCCCGAGCTCAGGCAGTCCCGCAAACATTGTCGTTTGTGTAATCATCAATTTATATCTATGTTTGAACGAAGTTTCCTACCATGTGAATTTTCAGCCGAAAGCTTTATACTTGCGACACAACACACTGAGCTCCTCGCATTCAGAGCAAACTTCCCGTGTTGCAACTGTGTAAACCCTCCGTAAGAAACACCATCGGCGGAACTGTTCAATGCTTAATAGTCAAGTAGGAGAAATAGGTCGGCTCTGTCATCTGTTTGTATCTTCACAGACACAGACACTCATTAATAATAATTAAGTGTTTTCTCTATGACGCCAGTTACATGTTTAACAAAATTAAACACTTACACAACATGAATAACAACCTGCATTGTGTTTATACTGTGAACTGTGTCCTTCTCAGGGGCACGGGAATGCGTTTATATTATATTATATTATATTATATTATATTATATTATATTATATTATATTATATTATATTATATCATATTATATCATATTATATCATATCATATTATATTATATTATATTATATTATATTATATTATATTATATTATATTATATTATTTACGTCTGTATATAGACTATCCTGAGAATAAATAAAGTATTTAATATCCCAGAACATGACTGTGTCCTCACGTAGGACTGACTGAAAATGACAATGGTAAAGTTGTCATTGACAGACAGACTCTCATACTCTTCTCTTTTTTCTTTTTTTTTATACTTGAATAGTATCCATAATAAATCTGAATGTGGGAAATAACAGATCGTGAAAGAATAAAAACTTCTAAAACGATTTTCCCCATTTATTATGAATGTAGAAAGATGTTTGTGGTCTTTCTGTTGTTCAAACCTACCATCTTCTTGAGTATCTTGCTCCTCACCAGGTTGACTGATCTCTCACAAGATTCACTGTACATCACACACTTGAAGACCCCCAGCTTGCATTCTGCTTCACTTAGCCGTATTTAGCCGTACCACATTGCCATCTATATCAGAGGGGTTACCAATTGATATAAAAGAATGCATTTGTTTCATTTAGCTATTGCATGAAAACATTATGAGCCTAAAATGGCCTAAAACCCTGTTATTAACCAATAAAGAGTAGACGTACCATGTCAGTCAAATTTCCATTTGATTCCTGATTTTAGAATTATATGAAAAAGGGGGTTAATTTGTATTTGTTGTCTGGTTCAGGAATTATGAAAATCAGTGTTTTCGTGCAATATCAACTACAAATGGCTGCCAAAATCCCCCACCTGAGACACTAGTTGATCTAGTCAACAAGCACAATTATTAACTACACGTATAGGGTCTTAAAAAAAAGAGGTTACATCACTTGGTTTGGCTATTTTGGCTAAATCAAGAATTTTAATAAATTTACTCATTAGGAGTATTTGTGTTTATGAATTATATTTATAAACCATAGATAAACATGCTAATGACTAAAAACAGGATTCCTCTGAAATGTTGAATTCATGTTTGGTGGGTTAAAATTACTTTTAGCACTATAGGACTACAGGTCACTAATGAGAAATAAAAATAGACAAAACCAACTTAATCTCTGAAACCCATTGTCTTTGCCCACCCCCAGCGAATACAGTTGAGATATATAAAAAATATAAAACAATAAATGAGCACCCCAAAACATTTGGTGGCGTTTATTTGCACAGCCAAGCAGAAGGTAGGTTAATCTTACTTACATACACACACGTATCAAAGAAATACAAAAATGTTTTTGCTATTTTCTTTCCAGAATAGACTCAAAGCTTCGGATTAACATGCATACTCTTAGAGAATTATGAATTAGACTGCGAGGTGTAACCGTTGCTCTTACACCATGCCATCTTTAGTTCTTGCGTTTCTGTAGATCATTAGTAGGTATCCCAGTCCAATGAGGAGGAGGGTAATGAACAGGAAGAGAATGCCAGCCCAGGGCCCTGGGGGCAGAGACTTCATCACTCCGTGTCTCTCTGCTGGTACCATGTTGCTCAGACTCAGCATGTACCCCAAAGCCCAGCCTACAGACGCTCCTCCCGCCTGGAACAACACAAGAGGGGACCAACTGAAATCACAACATGCTATTGGCAACCAGTGGTGTGCACGCTCTAAACCAGCGGTTCTCAACTGGTCTGGCTTTGGGACCCACCATCACCCCGCAATGACAAGCGAAATCGAAGAAAAAGTTCAAATTCTAAAATGTATTGAGTGCAGATTGAACCTGGGATAGTGCAGAATAACACAGTATGCCAACACAACAAAAGTTTAATGATAAATGATGCTAGAGAGGAAAATATTCCCTTTTACACTAAATTAGCCGCATTTTAATGTAAAAACAAATCTTATATAACACAACATAGCTTATTTTAACAGACTCAACAGTGCTTTCAACATTAAATAAAAAAGCCCAACTAGTGAGAAGTAGTTTTAAAAAGACTCAAACTTTCGCCATGCTCAATTAGCATATGAAAACAAACCGTGAGAGTGAAAAGACGGCATAAAAAAATCCCCTTCAAAATAAAACCACAGGATTTTTTTTTCAGGCAAAGGCCCACGACCCACTGAAAATGGGTCCACGAGCCACTTTTGGGTCCCGACCCACCAGTTGAGAATCACTGCTCTAAAGTGCCCGCTTGGGAGGCAAAACGTACACTAAAGTGCCCTCATGCGTGGTAAAACGTGTTTTAAAGTGTCCTATCGGGAGGCAAAACGCGCTCCAAAGTGCCCTCTTTAAGGCGGGAAGGCGTTGTATGCCCTTCAAAAAGTCAATGCACGCCACTGTTGGCAACCCACTGATTTCAGAAATAGAAAAAGTTGTCAGTAGTTTGACACAGACTGAAGTAGCACAGCAAATGATGAATGAAAGGGTTTAACTTTTCTACTGACCTTTTTCTGAAAAGAAATGGATGGAAGGGAGTCCTCATCAAAACTGTAGCCCTGCAGTAAGAGAACCTGGACGAAGTTGGAGACGGCGCAGACATCCCTCAAGTACTTCTCTTTCTGTTTTGTCTTTTCAGTCATCTATGAGTGGAAAAAACAAGAGTCATCCCTTTGAATTGCTTTAGTGACATGTGCTGTGCAAATAATTTTTTTGGATTGGTAAGCACCCCTGAAATACAGCCTTCTTGTGTTGTGGTTTTAAACATGATTTTACTTAGGAATCCTTATTTATTAGGAGCTAGGTTCAAAGATCTGAGTTCTTAACAGTACCTCAAAGATAGTCATGTTGCAGATAAGTCGGATTGCCTCCTTCAGGTCACTGGGGGATGTGATGGCCATGTTGGTGAGGTGTTTAATGTAGCCATGAGTGAAGAAGAAGGCAGAGAATGCCTGTAGAGTAGATGGCACACTGAGTCAATTTGGAGTCACATACTTTGGGAGAAGGCCAGTTTTCAATAATTCATCATAAAAAACAAAACATTGAGAGCAAAAACTGTTTGCGGTACAAGATGTAAGATTCTTTACAACTCCTGACTGATTTCTGCATTCCCTTTTTTCTAATGTATTACATTAAAATGGTAGACATGTTTGTTAAAAATGACTTACATAAGTACATTAAAACTCAAAAGAACAGGGGAAGCTATTTCCAAACATTTCCCTTTAAAGTTTCCTTCACTGTCCACTGACCAACACCACTATCTTGAAGTATATGCAAGCTGCAATAGGGAACTGCTTTTGCCTATTGGGTGACTGCCATGCTGTCGAGAATGAGCAAGATTTAGACCAGCAACAATATTCACAAATGCAACAAATGAGAAGTAAAAACAGCCAAGATTGCTACAAACATTGGTAAATATTATCCATGCTATAGGCTGTTAATGTCTCTATCTAGAAGGCCCTCTCACTGTAATGACCCACGGTAAAGGTCTTGTTTATCCAATATTTATCATGCTTTTATTTTTGTATTTCCATTAAAATATAAGAAGAGACGTAATGAAGAATAAATGGGGAGAGAAAGTTTAGCTGCAGTGGAAAGTGGCCACGGTATGGCAAATTTATCTATAGGAGTATGTGGTAAATATGTATATTGATAACTTCTTGGTACAGAGTAAAAAATTAAGTTAAAACCCTGGCTAATCTGTGTTCTAATATATTGTTTGGTTTTATGTCACTCAACAGCTTTTAACTGTCAGCTTTTAACCATCCAGGCTGACTAAATTGGACTGGAAGCTACACTCACCATGAAGCTTCCTCTCAAATTGGGCTGAAAGACTCCATTAAATGAGCACTTGGAGTATGAGCAGTTTTCGAAGGAAAACATCTTTTTAATGTTGTCCAGGCAGCCCTGGTAATCTCCCATGCCCACTACCGATATTGACATCTGGGGGTTAAACTTGGCTGGTCTGTAGCTATTTGTACACGGGGAGTCAAAGACATCCTTCCCCAACTTGACAGATCTGTTAAACTGTTGTGGATAGCAGGGATGGGCCACTTGGGACTTCACGCCTTCAGTCTGAAAAAGGCAAAAAGGATAAAAGTGAAACATTCTTCAGATTCATATAAGTTACATTTTCTCAATTTACCAGAGCTTTAGAGTTGCTTTTCATAGACATACTATGTACAATCATACATCATGTATTTCAGCAAAAAGACACATTCTTAAATTGACAGCTTTATCTGCAGTTGCTAATATTCAGGTTTACCTTTGTATTGACTTCCAACCAATTCTCAAATAATAATGTGCACTTAAGAAGCCCAGGACAGATAATAATCAACTTATCAAAAATGTTCTGATATTTACAACGTTTGGGAAATACTCTTATTTGATTTTTTTGCAAGGAGTTTGCAGAGAAAGTTAAGCTTGCCAGTGCTTAGCCAAAAGCTCACTAATTGACAGGGTATTACTTTTTTTGCTAAATCTGTACAAAACCAATAGTAAATAACAATTTGTTGTTATTTCTGAGCCATTAGCAATGCCTTGTTGAGTTCCATAATAACTTTGAGATTGCCAGAAAATCAAGAAAATCAGAGGAGGTGGATTTGTTACCCTTGGATGGTGCCAGGCTAGCTGTTCCACCACGTGACAGTATTGCAGCAAGACATTGCATTTCTATGAGGTCTAGGAGTGTTGTTCTTTAACTTATCTTGACCTCTGACCTCTCAGATTGCCAGAAAAAATGAGAATCTTTGAGGCAGCCATATACGATTTCGCAACACTTTATTCACATTACCTTGATAAGGTGAGCCAGCAGTTTTTTCAGGAACTGGTCTTGGCCATAGCACAGGAAACTCTGGGTGTATAGGCTGTAGGATTGTCCATAAAGCTTCAGCTCCATCAAATTATCCTTGTCCTCCACCTTTTCCGAGGTCTGAAAAGTGATCTGTGTGGAAGCTCCGCCCAAATCCAAAGCACCAATTGTCTCTCTGCCTGGATTCAGCCAACGTCCAACAAAACCATACTGAAGGGCAGGAAAGGACATGTAAGGACATTAATATCAGAACCAAGCAGTGTTTATTCTGAGGTATATATTCAGCCAAAAACACTTAAATCCTATGTGTAGATTATATTTAGTTATGCAACCAAAGGAAATGTATGGCAGTGCCATACAACAGGGCTTGAATCTGGCTCTGGGTCTTTCTGTGTGGAGTTTTCATGCTTCCCCTGTCAGCATGGGCTATCTCGCTTTTCCCACAGTCCAAAATGATCCATGCTCTAAATTGTTCGTAGGTTTGGATAATTGGGTAAGGATAATGGATGGTCTGGGTGGAGGTATTGTTTTGATCCATTCTTGATCTTTATACTACTTCACCTCACTTGATCCGTTGCTGCCGTCATAATTACTTTGGCCACAAGAGGTCGCAGCCTAATAACAAACATCAGTATTGGTGTCACTACCGTTCCCAGATGGTAGTGCTTTTATTTTGTTGTCTTGTCACTTCCTGTTTTATTTTTAATAATTATCCTTCCTCCTGTGTCATGTCTGCTGTCTTAACTTCCTGTGTTCCCTCCTTTCCCGCCTGTGTGATTACCTCTCCCTCGCCCTAAATTTTTTCCACCTGTGTCTCGTTAATTCCTAGCCTGACGACGTCAGACTCAATTCTGTTCAGTACGCACTTCACTGTACGCTCCAGATACGCGTACAGTGAGAATGGGCGCGCGCCACCTGCCGGAGAAAATCACGGAGCTGCGCGTTGGCGGCGCTGATGCTGTATGTGTGAATCCGCTGTGAGATTGCCTACCCCCTGTCTGTACTGTCACTGTGCTGGACTGCTTACCTGTGAACTACCTCGGACTGTATACGGTACTCTGAGTTTTTGGACAGCCCTTATGTACCTTCGCCTGTCTGCCTGCCTTCCCGTGTATGACCTCGATTGGAATATTAACCTCCCTCTGTCTAACGACTGGAAAAACATGAACCCAGCAGACCTCGACCGCATGAAGGAGGAGGTTTCCAGCCAGGCTCAGCGCTTGGGGAACCATGAACTTTTACTAAAGATTCTGACAGACAGTGTAGCACACAACGCAACGCCACCTGTCACCCCAGCTGCTGCCGCTGCGCCACCAGTTGGACCTGTTTTCGAGCCACACATCCCTCCACCAGCCAAATACAGCGGTAACCCTGACACTTGTCGCACTTTTTTCACCCAAGTGCAACTAGTATGTAATGCTCAGCCCACTCGCTTTCTCAACGAGTCTGCTAAAGTAGCTTATGTTGTTAACCTGATGGAGGGTCATCCCCTTAGTTATTTCAACGCTCTCTATGAACGGCAAGATCCTTCTGTCCTTTCTTTTGACCTGCTGTCTGGCGAGTTAAAGAGGATTTCTGATCACCCCATCAGGGGACAACAGGCTGGACAGAGACTTCTCAAGCTACGACAGGGGAAGCTATCCGTAAGAGAGTTCGCTGCCTCACTGTTGAATCTGGGTGCTACGATCAGGCACTTCTCTCAGCTTTCCAGAACGGGCTCAACCGAGCCATTGGCATGGAGATCGCCTTGAGGCAAGATCAGCAGTCCCTTGATGCAGCCATTTTCACCGCTATCAGGATTTCGGATCAGATGGTCCAGTGGAACACGGAGCCCCAGTTCTTCCAGTCTGCTGCGTTCTCCGCTGACGCTACCCCCAGAGCTGCTTCTTCTCCTGAAGCCGCCCGCCTTCCTGAAGCAGAACCCATGCAGGTTGGCCGGACCCGATTGACCCCCAAGGAACGGCGCCAACGCAAGACCGAGGGTCGCTGCCTGTACTGTGGTCAGTTGGGTCACCTCATCTCAGCCTGTCCAGTAAAAGCCAGGTCACCAGTGCCCTCTCCCTCACTGGTGAGCCGAACTCTGACCGTCGCTAACCTCGCCTGCAACCACGGGTCCTGCTTCGCTCCGCCTCAGCTTCACTCCAGCAATCGGTTCTGGTCGATTCTGGTTCTGATGCGGACCTGATGGACTACGTGCTCGCCAAGAGACTTGGCCTTCGGGCCTCCTGACTCCAGCACCCCCTGGAGGCTCGGGCCCTCGATGGCCGCCTCATCTGCCGAGTTACCCACCGATCCCAACCGGTTCTCCTCCAGTTTCCAGATAAGCACTCTGAAAGACTATGGTTTCATCTGTATCACTCTCCATTGCATCCCCTGCTCCTAGGTCTCCTCTGGCTGACCCGTCATAATCCCAATCTGGACTGGAGTACTGGGAGAGTACTAGCCTGGGGTCCCGGATGTGCGCGTTCCTGTGGGATCGGGGCCGCGTCCCCCTCGGACTCTGCATTTCCGGAGCTCTGTCTGGCTGCGGTTAACACCACCCTGCAGCCCGGACTTCCTAACACGTTTCCAGCGCTCGAAAAGGTACCCCACTGTTATCATGATCTCAAGCATGTGTTTAACAAGGCTCGTGCCACAGCGCTTCCTCCTCATAGACCCTACGATTGCGTCATTGATCTCCGCCTCGGCACCAGTCCTCCCAAGGGGAGGCTGTATTCTTTTCTGGACCCGAGACGGCAGCTATGAGGAGCTACGTAGAGGAATCCCTGGCCACCGGCATCATCCGTCCTTCATCCTCTTGATGCTTTGGATGTGGGTGTTGGGGCCGTCCTGTCCCAACGTGCTCTCTCAGACAGCAAGCTTCACCCCTGTGCCTTCCTATCCATGAAACTGTCTGCGGCCGAACGCAATTACGACATCGGCACCGTGAGCTGCTGGCCATCAAAGTGGCATTGGAGATGGAGACCTCCCTTCGCTGTCTGGTCACTCAGAACCCTGCCTCCTGGAGCCGTCAGGTACTGTCACTACCTTTCCCAGACAGTAGTGCTTTTATTTTAGTGTCTTGTCACTTCCTGTTTTATTTTGAATTTTGAAAATTTATGCTGTCTTTACTTCCTGTGTTTTCCACCTGTGTCTCGTTAATTCCCCTGTGTATACCCTGTGTTTCACCTGTCTCGTCATCAGTTCGTTTTCTTCACTTGTTGAGTCTACTTACCAGCGTTTTTTCCCAGCCTGAATCCTGATCCTGATCCTGACTTTTCTTCGTGTCTGACCCTGAGATTGCCTACCCCCTGTACTGTCACTGTGCTGGACTGCTTACCTGTGAACTAACTCGGATTGTATATGGTACTCTGACTTTTTGGATAGCCCTCATGTACCTTCGCCTGTCTGCCTGCCTTCCCGTGTATGACCTCGATTGGAATATTAACCTCCCTCTGTCTACCCCCAGTCGGCGATTCCGCTCCCCCTCGAGGGAGACAGGCGCTAACCCACCTGCCTCCCTGACTATTGTCTCTTCCCGGCTACAACGGGAGATTCCCCTGCGGTCCTCCATCAGTGATTCTATTTTGTATTTATTACCAAAGCCTACATAAAAGCCTTGGTGAGAACTGTGAACTCAGCTTCGGGTCTTGCATTTGGGTTTTTACGTTTGTGCCCCATCTTTAAGAGCAGCTCAACCCACAAAGTATGACATGCAGCAAAAGAACCACACATTGTGCTTTATGAGACCACATGACAAATACATATTTAAGACCATGGATATGACAGAATACACCAATGCCTTATTTCCAAATGACACATCAACACAGCTGAAATGAAAAACAGAAAGGTCACTGCCTTTGCTCCCTGGGTCATCACATCCTCGCTATTGTTTCTTGGCTACTTCTTCTGTTGTTATGATGCATGTGTTACACAAGTCAGACACTTTCAATTCCTCCACAAAAGGGAGTTTAATGTAAGTGTTTAAACACTTCTGGGTTATTTTTTTCTCTGCAACTTTCTTTGTGTTGAACATGGAAGTAAGAACTTTCACCTTGACAAAGTTTTCCAGTAAGTAGTTGACTGTGACCCAGCCATATGCCCCCTCCTGCTGTCCACTCAGGATGGTTGCCTCTTGAAATTTGAAAGGATAAGACCGCAGTTTGTTTTCCACTTCCTTCAGTATCCGCTGGGACTCTGTGGCATTGAGCATACTAATAAAAAATGGGGGAAGTTAATGGTGAATGAAACAATATTAAATCCCTCCAAGATCCACTGTAATGCATTCATACATAATTGATGAGAAGTGTTGTAGAAATGTTCGACAATATACTGTCTTCATAAGAACTACTGACTTCAAGAGTCTCATGCCTGCAGTAGCTCCCAGATAGAGGGGAGTTTGATGGTGCCTGGATTTGGGGATCTCCTTGACAGCTTGTTCCAGACAGGTCCCCAGACTATCTGCTGCTCCACCATGATCACCTGCATAGCTGGATATACCTCCACCTTGATGGATAGAGAAAGTAGTTATGCTTACAAAAATAATGAAAAAATTGACATCTTTGTCTTAAAAGGCCGAATGAACTGCCGAGATAACGGCTCTGGTTAGTTTCTAAGGAAACTGAGAAAACAAATAAGGAACAACTGACCCTAAGATGGCACAAATGTTACGGTGAGGAAGTAGGGCACTTAGGAACAAAAGTATTTTGCAAGACATGACATGTTGACATTGCTTCTGAAATAGTTTGAAAAAAATAATAGGTTATGTCTAGGGTAAAAGGGTCAGCTAGTTCCTTTATTTTAAATGTATTGAACCAGGAAAAGCCTCAGTGAGGCTAAAATTCTCTTTAGCCATGGCCAAGACACAGCAGCTCATTAAACATGTTTCAGACAGACAATATAACAGAAAATAAGGTCATTACATCCTAGATCACACAGGGGTAAATAACTAAGTCGAAACATCTACATGCTCATATACCTTTAGCTAAACCTGGTACCTACAATTAATGCTGGCATTGTATGTTTCTAGAAACCAAAGACAAAGTTGTTCCACAAACGTGTCAGTACAGGAACTGGGCTCTCCAACTCCTGTCACGTGTTTTTAAAATCAGTCTAAAAGCCCTCTTTTTTCACATTTCATGAAGGGTGCAGGGTGAGGGCAAAACATGGACATATGTTACAGAGTGGAGACAGTAGACCGCTCAGAAGGTACTTCCTTTCCAATCTGCAGGCTAACCACAAGTGCTGTTGCTTTACCATTTGAATGACTTGACACCTTCAAACTGTTGTTAGTCTTAACCTTTAAAGTCTCTAAAAGGCAAACCTTATTATAAAGCAGCGATAATACCGGCCTTCTCTGATCCAATGAGAGGAGCTCACCTTTTACGTGACACTCGCTGTTCTGGGTAACAATACCGGTGCCGTTTTGCTTGTCAGCGGGCCATTTGTAAATGTACATGGAGGTGTGGGAGGAGCCTGCATCTAGAACAATTCCATACTGAAACAGAAAAAGAATAGAAGTCAGAGACATATGATTAATTGTATGATAATGATGAATAATGCTGCTCAACATGTAGACTATCAAGATACCTTACATATTGCTTTGCTGATGTATCATATTGACCTATTTTGACATACAAAATACTCAATGATTCTTAGATGACAAAGGTTTTCTGGCTACACCTATTCAGAATTTGGTGTGAAATGTGATTTTCTGTGTACATTTGATTTACTAAGGAATTTGTTTTAGCAGTTTGAAGTATACTCAGTGTTTTACAACTTGTATAGGCTTGTTCTGCTTGCATTTCACTGTGGTATCAACAGGATGTGGCCAGTCAGTGTTTCAACTGCTGTACATATTGCTTTAGATGGTTCTATTGGTTTTGAAGACCTATTTCCTCTCACCAGACCCTGTGTTAAGCTTTGTAT
>CAFUXE010000281.1:423949-442439 GCA_903364295.1 Serranus cabrilla | reverse complement strand
TTTTTTTTTTTTTTACATTTTGAAGTAGGTATAGACTGACAATCACTGACAAAAAATATTTTCCCTATGTGTGTACTGCACAAAAGACATATATATATAAATAGAGTAATAAAGGACAAAGGCAGCATATGGCAAAATGAGACTAATATCTTTCAAACTATTTCAGAATGTGTGTGATATTAATTAAAGGATGATTACATCAATAATAAAGCACACAAACCACTTTCTTCTTCTTTTAATTGGTTTCTGATTTAAATGTCGCTTCTAACGCTTTTAATGTCTTTTTAAATTTCTGTCGTGGGTTACATGTGTTATTTTGCCTTTGTAAAGCACTTGAATTACCATGTGTATGAATGGTGATATACAAATGAATTAAAAAGCCTTGAATTTCTTCGCCTTGTCTTTTGTCTCACACTTTTCTTTATGTCTTGTCTAGTCAGTAGGGCGCTGCTTTGCTTCCTTTTTCTAAACACATTTTAACAGTTGAGTCTAGCATCAGCAGCATTGCATGTCAGGCAATGTGTTGAGAGCAGCAAGTTTCATTTGAACAGTTAGCGTTTAACATTTAACCCAGACTTATCGCTAAGGAAGTCAAATCAGCACAAAGTACAAAATTGTGACCATTTTATGTACAAGGAAATCTCTCTGTGGTGACACACCAGCTGAGAGGTTGTTTAGCATCAATAACAACTGAAATGCTTATATTTTAATATTTCGTCGGCACAAACAAACTTCTTGGCTTCTAGTCTTTTCGTGGGTGGTGACATCTAAAATTAAACTCATAGTTTTGAAAGTCCATTTGAGAAGTCCGTGTGTTAACATATCACTCAGGGACAACGTGAAATATATGGACTGGTGATGGTAATGGTGTTTTACTATTTGAACAATGTGTTAAAATAGTACAACAGTATTAAATAGGAACACCTTTTTTTACATTTATTTCTTACTATAGACCCAGATTTTAACACTATCTCAATGAAACTTCACTTGTGCACAACCACATGTATACAATCACAAAACACTGATACTCTTCCAGAACTGCTGGTGCTGTGGCAAACCACATCTTTTTGACCATGGTGAAAGTAAGAGATATCTCTTTCCTTAGAAAGTCAGAATGCCCTTCTCTCAGCCAGGGAAAAAGAACAATGCAATGCAAATTATATTTTTGTACAGTCCCAAATACAGTAGAATATCAAAAGCATCCAGCTAATAAAAAATAAAAAAATAAAATAAAATAAAATAAAATAAAATAAAATAAAATAAAAATAAAATAAAATAAAATAAAATAAAATAAAATAAAATAAAATAAAATAATAGTGTTCATCTGCCAATTATGAGATGACGCATATATGAATTATTTTCATTACCATGTTTTCAGGTTGTGTGTCCATCTCCTTAGCCGGAAGAACCACCAGCAGAATTCCGACCATTGCCAGTAACAGCAGCACACCCGCAGGGATGATTTGGGCGTACTTGAGACCCATACTGGAGACTTTGCGATCGGATACCCCGTGAGCACTTGATGCTTAGTAAAGTAACCCACAGTAATGAAAGGCGTGCATTAAATAGCTGACAGCTGTGGGTTTGGTCTGAGAGTTTGATGTGACGCATCACTTGGTAAGATCACCCACTTCCTCTCACCCACATGTCCTGGTGCATGCATGTGTGCAGAGTTTGATGAATATATTTAAGCTGTTGAGACATCTAATTATTAAATAGATAATCAATTGGATAGCAATGACTTAGTTTCAGAGTTTTAAAGGTAATTTTTGTTTCATTATGGAAATGTTAAAACCTCTGTTTTTATTCAGTCAAGGCAGTTTTTTTAATGTCACGTCATGACACATTTTATTGCATATTTTTAGTAGCCTAGCTAGTCCAGAGAAAGTGGTGTGAATTCAGCAAATCCCTTTTTTTTAAGTATTCTTTATGTTGTTCATGTGTCATCCTATCCTCACCTATTTCAGTCAAATTTTTACTGAGGTGGGGAAAAAAAATAAAGTTAAAGTTAAGTTTTATTGCGGAATTGTCATATCAATTCCAGGGGCGGACTGGGGGTAGCGCAATACTTATTAAATAATACAAACATCTTATTAACACCAAACCTATTGGTGGTTTCAAAAAGAATGTTTTTTTTGTTTGTTTTTTTAAAACTTAGCCAAAAATACACCGTTTATCATAGAAAGAAACTGTCAAAACAGATATTATCGTCTTATCATGTGTAACGAACACTTCTGTCAGAAGAAATAACCAGATAGAAGCTTAAAATAATGATATTTCTTCATAATCACTATACTTAACATGTATCATTTAAAGTTTCACCAAAAATAAACCACTTACACTATCAGATCCTGTGAAAAAAACACTATAATATGCGCCAGTCATGTAACAAATATACAGTGAAAATCAGACATAACTGCAGGCTTTTTAACCAGAGGAGAAAGGAAAACACAATAGAGGTTGGAAGTAGAGGATGTAAAACTGTATATATATTTTTTAAAAATTGCATATTCATCATTATCATCATTATCTTTATTTCGAACCCTCAGAAGGGTCCATATAAAAGAGATAAAAGGAGGAGAAGACAAAATAATAGCAGTGCCTCACATGAATAGGAACACCACAGTATGCAAACAGTTGACTGGCCATCTGGGAACATGAAGTATCCTCAGCGCATCATTGTAAAACACATTACGCCTCCTATAGCTCCGCCAGAGATGAACTGTATACAAAGGGGTACAAAAAGTTTTAAATAGAGAACACTTTATATTGACAGAGCACAAACTATACTTACAGAGTAAAATGTTGGCTTGAGCGTATAGCTTACAGCAGAGGTTCTCAACTGCTTTGGGACCCACCATCATCCCGTCATGACAAGACGAGACCCAAAACGAGGAAAATGTTCAACGTCTAAAATGTTGAACAAAAAGACACAACATTACCAAAAAATGACACAAAATTACCATGAAAAAGACACAAAATTACCAAAGAAGACACAACGTTTTCCAAAAAAAGGCACAAAATGATCAGAAAAAGATGTTAAATGACAGAAAAAGGCACAAAAACCCTAAAAAAAAGACACAAAATTACCCAAAAAAAACATGAAAACAAACAGAGTGAATAGACGGCATAAAAAAAATCCCCTTCAAAATAAAACCACAGGATTTTTTTGCCCAGGTAAAGGCCCACGACCCACTGAAAACGGGTCCGCGACCCACTTTTGGGTCCCGACCCACCAGTTGAGAATCACTGGTTTACAGCACTGTGTATAGATATTTCTGTCATCGGAAATTAAGTATTTTACTTTCTTGTATGTCATGAGAGGGTGGTCACACAGGTTGGAGACAGTAAAATCTAATCCCCTGTCCTCTCTGCAACTCACAACAATTGTATATCATGATCATTGCCATATTGTGAGCACATGTTTAACAAGGCAATCAGAGATTGCAGACGTCACCCCACAGCGCCCTCTGTTGGCCAGAGGATGTATATGCAGCAGAAACACAGACAGACACTGCCGCACAAAACAATACTTCACTCCCACTCCGTGGGAAAATGAATAATCCTCAACATTTCTGTTATGGTTTCAGAATGATGAGATCCACAATAGGATGAAGGTTTACAGGACAATTTCTATTTTTCCTAAATGGTGTACTGATTTTCAAGCATTCAATTATTTTAAATGGCTTGAAAATAGTGCAAAATGTCGGCCGTAAAAAGGAGAAAATTCTTCATAGGGAACATGCCCCCAGACCTCCCTAAGTGGGCTGAGTCCTGAAAGTTCACAACATCTGGATCATCTTTAAATAACTTCCACAGTCTACTTTTGTTGTTTAAAGCAATCCATCCTAAACAAAGTCTGTTAACTGTAGTATAAGCAGATCAGCACATCCACTGGTTACAATAGTCTTAACTGACCCAATGTCATTTTATGTAGTCACAAAAACCTGAAATGTCTGTTTTTTAACTTTTGTCCTGTTGCATATGTGTATCAAAGTATATATAATATGGGCATATGTGTGTGCATCTGCGATATGTAGATGTATGGGTATATTTGTTTGTTTACATGTACATATGTCTGTGCCATATCGGGCCAGGCATTGACTACATTGATTATCGATTATTCTCTATTTTTATGTCTGTCTGGACATTCTGTTGTCATCTAATACACTCTTGTTATTTTTGACAAACAAGGGTTTTTTTTTGGGTTTTTTTGGTTTTTTTTTAAATTACAGTAAATGACATTCTTTCCAATATGAAGAAAGTCTCAGTATTGTTGAAGGTTTATAATTTTATTGGTGGAATCTCATTTCTGAGACATTCTGTAGCCATCACTTTTTATATCCACTAGGGTGTGCTATATCCTCATTTCTGAAAGGCAGTTTAAATTGGACACACAGTGGTGGAAAAAGATTTTCGGACACCCCATGCATTTGTGAAAAATTGCATTAAGAATCACTCTTCTTTCAAGTGCAATTGTTTTTAATACAGTCACAGCCAAAATGCTAAACAAATCTTTAAAAAGCCAATAAAAACTTAAAATTGATTGGTGCCATAAAAAATACATAAGAAATATTGAGTATTGGGTCATCTTGGTACCAGTGATCCACTAATGAAGGTTGTGCCTTTTATTTAAAGACACAATTTTTGTTGCTGTGCTTCATGTCTATATAAAGCCAGCACATTTGAAAGTTCTTCAGAGACAGAAAATGACTAGAACCAGGAACCTAACATAGGAAACAAGTCTGAAGATACAGATTCTCAGCCAGGAAGGGTACAGCTGCCGCCAGATAGCCAGGAAGTGCAGATGCAGTCCTTCAACAGTTGGATACACTCTGCAGAAATACAGACAAACCAACAGCTTGGAAGACAAACCAAGATCTGGGTGTCTAAGGGTTTCAGCAAGAAATGACCACATCCTGATCCGCACGTGCAGGGAAAACTGCAGAATGACATCACAGGAGCTTCAGCAGCAGCGGTCAAACCAAACTGGTGTCCAGTGTTCCACCCGCACTGTACGTGGCCGACTGTTAGATGATGGCTTAAGGTCCTACAAGGCTGTCAAGAAGCCCCTGATCAATGAGAGACAGAGGTTAGCCCGGCATCATTGGGCCCAATCACACAAGAACTGGACAGCCAGGAACTGGAAGAAGGTTCTGTGTCAGATGAGTCCAGTTTCCAGCTTTATCTTCCTCCTGCTAATGTGAGGGTACGCAGAAGGCCAGGCGGAGCATTATCTCCAGCATGTACAGTACCTACTGTCAAGCATGGTGGAGGCAGTATCATGGTTTGGGGATGCATGAGTGCTGCTGGTGTTGGTCATCTCATTGAACTCTGCTAAGTATTGTGCCATTCTCTAAACCCACATGCTCCGTTCTGCACGTGCACTGTTCCGTCGAGGTCAAAACTGGATGTTTCAACAAGATAAAGCCCTTTGCCACAGATCCAGGGCCAGCAAAACCTGCTGAAGGAGCTCAGTATCCAGGTCTTAGAGCGGCCAGCTCAATCCCGGACATGAACCCCATTGAAAATCTATGGTGCATCATCAAAAGGTCTGATTCAAAGCGTAAACCAAAGAATTTAGAAGAATTAAAAGCAATAATTCAAGTAGAATGGGACAAGTTTACCCCTCAACAGTGTGAAAGGCTCATTGGAAACATGCCAGCCAGGATTAAAGCTTCACTGGTGCTAAAGGCAGGACGACTAAATATTAATTTGATGATGTGATGGTTTATTTATTCTTTGTTCAGTTCTGAACACATTCTCTGTTATTTGATGACTTTGATGCCGACAATGTTGAGAACTGACATATTGAAACTGTCAAGAAATTAGTTTTGTTAGTTTTTCTTCTAAACAATAAACAAATAATATATATAAATTGTATTAGTTTGTCTGTCTAATGCAGTCACACCTTTTGAAACATAAAAAAGATTTTTCCACAAATTCTTCATGATAATATTTGAGATTGTGTAAAATTTCAAGGGTGTCCGAAAACTTTTTTCCACCACTGTACATATACTTGACTGTTTTGTATTCTCCCCAAAAGACTTGGGGCGTGGTATGCAGTTAGATAAACTACATATTACAGAATGTAACAAATGTTCCTCTATTTAACAGAACAGAACAGCAGAACACACACATTAAGATAAAAGACAGAACCGTAACAGAAAGTTGTTTCATTTAAATATGCTGGCAGCTGTTTATGTGACCTCTTTGATATGAAAGCATTCACTTTCAGAGATTTTTTTTTTACATTTTTATATCTATACAACATATGCAGAGAGGTACTGCAACGCATTAACACTTCAATGATGTTTTAATAGGCTACATAACCTAATACAAAACACATTATACTACAAAGGGCAGAAAATAACATGTTGCATTCACAGACCTTTTCCTCAGCAGGCTATTTAAATACAGGCAAATTAAAGCTACACTCTCTGTGTGACTAAGTATTATTAGTTGTTATTCTTGACCAAGTGTATATGTGTGTGCACCGAACTGTAGATGACACTGCACTTCTCCGTGGTTGGTAGGGTTTGGAGGATGGGGGTGATTGCCTGAACAGAACATGGGGGGTGACACAAATGGCAGAGAGGTGAAGAGGTCGGCAGCATAATTCTGAAATGCACAGATAAATCAGAAGTGTTCAGGCCCAGTGGTCCAACCAGCCACCTGATATTTCCTCTCCAAACACTCGCTCCTCCCCCTAAGAGCTTCTACACTGTAAAAAAAAAAAAATCCACTTTAGCCTGACATTTAAGCCTGAATCTAGTTTGATTTGTTAGAGCAAGACGAGCCTTTATTTAACCTTTGAAATAAGAAATAACACAATCAGCCTCTTGCAAATGAAAAGCTTAGAATAGTTATGGGTTTATTTCTACAGCCTTTGTTGGTCCCATGTGGATAATGGTAGTTACTGTTTGCATGCTTAAATAGATATCGCTGTGTAACTGACGTAACTGTTATTTGTGTTGATTACTCTTCGTTACTGTCACCCTATGACTTGTGGTCTACGGTTCTCACCATTGACCTGTTTTCATTTCTGACATAGTGTACGGTTGGTTTTTAGCACCTTATGATCAGCTTTTTAGAAAAATATATTCGGTATTTTTATCTGCACGCTATACTTATGTCTGCAATTTTTTTCTATTTTGTACCGCAATTGCTGCACAACAACTTCCCTCAAGGTAAGTGAAGTCTAAGCACTACTTACTTTCCCGATAGTTGCAATTTGTGATCACAGTGGCTGCTATCTTGCTACATCATATTAAAAAAGAAAATTATACTACTAACTGTGTTTCATTCATTTGTTATCCTTAACCCCAATCCAAATTTAGGTCACAGGAGGGCTGGAGCCAATCCCGGCTGAGGCGGGGTACACCCTGGGCAGGTCTTCAGACTATCAGAGGGCCGACACAGAGAGACAGACAACTAGGGATGTGCGATACCACTATTTTTCCTTTCGATCCAATACCAGGTGATACCAAGGCTAGTATCCCGAAACCAATACAGATACCGATACTTTTAGACGTCCTACTTGTGTATATGAAAATGATGACTTTTACAATGAAAACTTGTGAATGTGATTATGAAAAATGTGTTTTATACCTATAAGAATTAAACAAGCAGCCAAACATCAGAATTTGTTTTCTCTTTAATCAGAGCAATTAAATACAATCTGTGAACATCAACAAGTCAACTGAAAATATGTGTAAATCACATTTTAAAAAAATCTCTCTCAAAAAAACAGAGAAAATAAGTTCAGCTGCTCTGACTTCAATATAATTCGTTTTGGACCAGACAGAGTGGTCTTCAGATTATAACTTGACAGAATTTGAACAACAACAAAGGTCACATTCTACATTGTCTTTCATTTCCCATATTAAAATATATGCCCACACAATGCTCCTCTTCCTCTCTGCCATCCTCTGCTTCTCTCTATCTCCGTTGTCTCTGACTGTCCGACAGATGGCTGCTGGCGTGTGTGCATGCGACGCGCATATCAGTGCGAGAGCTGCTGAGCGCAAGCCAGAGGGAAAAGTAGTTCATATCCGACACAAATATTGACCACAGGTTTCACTTTTTATTTCTATAAAATTGATTAAAGAGTCTGTGTCATAAACATATGGATATTTCTTGTAAAAGCGGACTTAGAATCGATATTTTTATGTAAAGATCGATTCTAAAAAACACACCCCTAGATCGGAAGTATCGATATTCGCGGATCGATACGCACATCCCTACAGACAACCATTCATGCTCTCATTCAAATCCACAGGATGGTGGAGGGCGTTACCGGGTGCACTGGCATTACAGATATTCATGGGCTCCAGGGATCCTGACTCAGGGGATCATCTGAGTTTTTCACCTTTGAAAGTGACATTTTAGTGAGTGAAACATCTCAGCAGCTGTTGATTTCAAATTGGTTTATACACTTGAGGACTTTGATTAACTGATGATGCCCTGATCTTTCATTGAGAATCATTAGCTTAATATTTCAAGTTGTCTATCTAAGAGTTTGGTGTTCATTCCATTTCACGGCTTTCAACTCCTAATCCTGTTTGAAACTAGGGGAAACCAGATCCAACCCTTAACTGAACTTCACCAAAAAAAAGTGATGCAAAAAAATGTAAAGATATAGTCTAACTTTCCTTATACTGTGTATTGACTGAAATTATTATCCAGTGGTGATAACACTGAGGTAGAATCAATAAAGCGTTGCTGTTTTATGGCACTGATCAACTTCTCATTCATTTTGCACTTGTTAGCATAAACTCTCTGATGTGAAATCTAATGAGAAGGTGAACACAGAACTGTGATTGACTCTTGACAGCTGATGAATGTGATGTGATGTTTTGTGAACCACAAAACTTCACAGCCAAGTCACAGTCAACTTTCCCTTGAGGATGTGTACCTGCAGTTTCCAGTGTCGAACTACCTGGTAAGATAAGAATGGATGTTACACCACTTGTTAATTGTGTTGATTATGGTGTGAATTGATCAAAAGGGATAAATTGACATCCATTGAGCATTTCATCTGATCAGGTCACGTCCATAAAGCCAAGCTTCCAATATACAAAACCTTCATCAGTGCGCATATCCGATGATCAAAAGCTTGGTGTAATGAGTGCAAATGGTGTTAACCCAAATGTGAATTGGACAGAATTGCTTGTCTTCGTCTCAGTTGAACACACACCCTGTGCATTATTGGCTTATACCAGTAGAAGTAGTTCATTCTGACTGACAAGTTAACATCTAGGCAGAATCAACATTTTTTGCAGTGTACCACAGGCCCTAAAAACCTCCACAGACTGCTCTGCATACTGGAGAGCCAGGGCACGCAGAGGGCATTCACACCTTGTTAAGTTTTACAACGGGTGCATTTGTCGATCCCAGACTTCTATTGCTCCTGTGACTCTGTCCCTGCTTTGAAGTTACCTTCTCTGTCGACTGAGGTGATGAGTAAATTTAGGGTTTTCTTTGTGAATGTGAATGCAGCACAACTTGGGGTGCATATGGCTGGCTGGAAATAACCTGAGAGGTAAACAGGGATGTGATTATCTTCAGAGACAATTATGGGGTAATGTGACACTAATTTATTTATTTGTTTATTTTTTATTTATTTATTAATCATTTTTTTGGGTAGTTTTATCATTTCTATCATTAATAATACACAGTACTCACCACAATAACTGCTGATCATGGGAACATCACTACAGCAAAGTCAGATAGGCCAAGAAACATGAGCAGTCACATTCAGTCAGTTATAAAAAAAAGTACAAGAAATTGTTCCCAAACTTTTTAAAACTTATGAACCAAATCATATGTCAAGATTGTTTTTGTGGCATATTGATCTTTGTTCAGTAGCAAATCACTTATGACACGAGTTCTCAGATAGTATGTTGGCTTTCTGTATTTTAATAAGCTTCAAAAGAGGAAGTAATGCACTGTGAAGAACAGCTGAGCTGACCCCTGTGCTTGGTGACAGGTCCAGAGCTCCACTGGTAAAAGCTACGGACTCAGTCAGTGACAATAGTTACATAGTAAACTCAAGGTTTCTTTGAAGAGTTGTTAATAATGACTTGTTCGTACATGTACTAAATCTTAAGGTGAGCTGTTTTCTTATAGTTTTTTTTAATGTGGTTCGACATGAAATTAAAGGTACACTGGGGAGGTTTTGGCCCGTTTTTGTTTTTGTCTTGCAAAGGTGCCAGAAAAGGCAAGGAAGACGAAGAAGATTTTCCAACTTTCAGATAAGTAAAATAATGCACAATTGAACAAAAAGGCAAATCAAAGGCAAATTGCCGTTTGTTTGACGCTCGCATATCCCAGTCTAGGAAAGGAGACTGGAAGTGGGCATGATTTATACTAGAGGTCATGTTAAAATGGGTGGATTTGGTATTATCTAATTTAATATTCATTGTCAATGCAATTGTTGTGCCTTCAAATGATTAAATTGATTTCATATTATGTCATATAATTTATTATAAACTTTATTTCCACATCCTCGTTCTGTACCATTTTATAATTTCTAAAAACATAATGGCTGATGCACATATGTGTTAATAATAACTTATTTTTCTCAAATATTATTGTGCATCTTCCGATGGAAAAAATAAAAGTTTCTGTCACATTAATTGTGCTTTCCAAAATAACATTCTGATTCATGTACATTCCTATCAATGTCAACAAGTTTGCCTACAAGGAGAGTTGCTTTGTCATTTCTTGTTTGTGTTTTCATGACAGAGCCTGGGATGCCTACTGGTGGAAGATCTTGTCGTGTGTGACTCTCTGTGTCTTTAAAAGTGCTGTATTGTGAACCATCAATTATTTGGTTTGTTAAAGAAGGAACAGTTTGGAGTCAATGAAGGATGTTTGAAATAATTTCACCTTTTGCCCTTTCTTAATAAGTTTGGCTAACTGAGAGGTTTGTTTGAAACGTCCTGTCTGCTTGTGTAATCTGAGGAGTGTTTGCTGCTATGGCAGATCTCGGGAAATAATGGCAATCTACAATAATAAGACCTGAATTGTATGAAAGATATGTTCATCCAAGTATTTGGTTTTCCTGTGGCAGATGGGTGGTTACAATTACACCTTGCCTGGATTACTTCACCTTTGTTTTGGAAGATTTTTTTTTTTACGGCTCAAATATACTTGCTTTCAATCATGTGTACGCAACGTTAGCCTTGTGTATCCAGCCATACACCAGAGAGGCAGATGCTGCAAAAATGGCAGGTTTTGAAAGTTTTGACGACCGATTAATTGAGTATGTACTATCTACGATGATCTGAGAGTTAACATTAGATCAATCCCCTTGAGTGTCGACATATTTGTTTACACCATGCAAATTCCAAAGATGTATTTCTGTGTTTTATTTAGGCCCTTATGTGGTCTGATTTATGTGGTGCTCCCTCTAGAGTGAGGGTATTCAACTAAAATTTTAAGAGCTCCAGTTAGAGAAAATTTCTTTAAGCAAAGTCTCAATGATAATGTCTAACTGTTTAGTGAGATATGTTTATAAAAGGCCTAGTGGTTGTATCAACATCTGCATGTAAACAATATCTGACTGTCCAATCAAATGAACCCAGTAATATTCAACAATATTGTCACGTAACATAGTATTGAACATATATGTATGACTGCAGATATGTATAATGTTCTCTAAACTAAAAATTACATAAAGTGCGGGTCACACGGTGGTGTAGTGGTTAGCACTCTTGCCTCACAGCAAGAGGGCTGTTGGTCCGAACCCCGCCTGCAGCCCTTGTGTGTGGAGTTTGCATGTTCTCTACATGCAGCTTAGGTTTATTGGTGACTCTAAATTTCCCTGTAGGTGTGAGTGAGAGCTTGAATGCGTGAATGGTTGTCTGTCTATATGTGAGTCAGCCCTGCGACAGACTGGCGTCCTGTCCAGGGTGTACCCCACCTCTCGCCCAATGCAGCTGGGATCGGCTCCAGCCCCCCATGACCCGGGTTAACCTGTATAAGTGGTTACAGAAGATGAATGAATAAAGTGCATAACTTCAGAACTTCAGAAAAATAAAACATAGGTACCAAAGCAATCTAGACCAAATTTTGGTCGATTTTGTAATTGTGTCATCAAATCTGCAGCCGCATGTCTCGGACATTTGGGTGAAGGGAGGAGCAGAGCTGGTTAGTTGGATCAGGTGGCAGGGGAGGCTGCTGGACAGTCATGGCAAACCCAAATGTGTAGGGAGGGTGAACTGACAAAGTCTAGCCGAGGCCCCTGTCCGCAAGGTCTTCAACTCCAAACTCTGGAAGAATTTTTCCTGCATTCCGGGTGAAGTTGGGTACATGGAGTCCAAGTGGACCATGTTCAAAGCCTCTATTGTGGACGTGGCTGGCAGGAGCTGTGGCCGGAAGGTCGTCAGTGCCAGAGGAGGTCTTTCGGGCTTGGCTGGCCCAGGGGTCTCCGGAAGCAGCAGATGGCTGCAGCTGCAGCAGTCGCAGTGTGGGAGGAATTTGGTGAGGCTATGGAGGAGGACTTTCGGTCGGTCTTGAGGAGGTTCTGAAAAACTGTCAGCCGACTCAGGAAGGGAAAGCAAGGCTTAGCCCAAAGTGTGTTTAGCGGGGAAGGAGACCTGCTGACCTGACCTGGGGATATTGTCGGATGTTGGAAAGAGCACTTTGAGGAGGTCCTTAATCCAGCCAACACGTCCTGTGGAAGAGGCAGAGCCTGAAGACTCTGGGGAAGACTCATCTATATCCCTATCAGACGTCGCCGAGGTAGTTAAGAAGCTGCCCAGCCGCAAGGCGCCAGAGTTGGATGAGATTCGCTCTGAGATGGTGAAGGCTCTGGACACTGTTGGGCTGTCATGGTTGACACGCCTCTTCAGTGTCACATGGAGGTCTGGGACAGTGCCTCTGGAGTGGCAGACAGTGGGTGGTGGTTTCCATTTTTAAAATAGGGGACCGGAGGGTGTGCTCCAACTACAGTAGGATCAACACATGTGAAAACTCATATACAGTGGAATATATGAGGAAATCCCAGCCCTGCTAGGAGGTGAAAGTATGAGGCTCAAACCGCTGAGGACGAGGTTCCTTTAATCTTGTAGCA
Source organism: Serranus cabrilla (assembly GCA_903364295.1). NCBI lineage: Eukaryota > Metazoa > Chordata > Actinopteri > Perciformes > Serranidae > Serranus > Serranus cabrilla. The sequence continues at coordinate 429,358 of CAFUXE010000281.1, read as the reverse complement.
CAGTGCCATCCTTTTACATGCATGTTCTTCTGTTATTTGTGTCAGCCATTCATCACTCACACATACTGCAGTCAGGAATGATATCCTGATCAATTTGTCCACTAGAGAAGTGAAAGGAGAGGATTCAGAGCTGATCCTGACAAGAATCAGGTTTCCTGTCTTCATCTGTAGAAGGAAAAAACAAATTTTTTTCCCTGTTTTTTGATGGGGTTGGGGGTAGATGTGTAAGTGTGGGAAGAAGGTAGGAGGCACCTGAAACAGTGTTGCACCCACTTTTTCAATATGAATGACTTTTCTTGTGAGGGCTGAATGTGGGATTAAATCTTTTGAGCACACCCACTTTGTAGAAGCTGAATGTTAAATAAAGACTGCTATTGTGTGACAGCGGTCTCCCCCAGGGCCCTCAGTGCTCCTCGGCCTTCCCAGCCACCTCACACATTCTCTCAGGCTTGAACTGGCAATTAGATGGTCAAATCAAAACCCTGGCACTCAGAACTAATTGTTTCTAACAGGCCTTTGTAAAGGGCTATGTTGTTTCCCATTCAGGGCAGCTTCCCTTCCTCCTTGAATGTCAGATAGGGGAAGGCATCGTTCCTGCCGGGAGATAAGCCGCAGGTTTTTCTTTAATGCCCCAGAGTACACTTAATTTTCACCTTCCGTTCACGGTTCAGGTGCACTTCTGTATTGAGGCGGTCAGAATTTACACTGGGCGGGTTGGCCTGACGGATACTGCACCTCACAGGATGTCATTCATTGGCGTCTTCCGTAAGCTGATGGAGCTTTAGGAGCTTAAACAACTGACAATGACATTAAATGCATAGCTTTTCTAAAAAACAGTGTGCCTTTCAGATTTGAGTTATCCAAGTTGAAACATTGTTAAATACTTTCTGTATGTTGATATGTACATATCAATGAGGGAAAAGTCATCTTAACTTAATCTGCAACACAATTCCATGAGTGAACCTGCTCATCACAAAATTTAAGCTCAGAAGTAATTGTCTATTTTGAAACATCTCTCTCCCAACAATCCCAAACAGCCACAAGTTTCATATTGGACATATTCTTCATCATTGTTGTAAAAGACAAGTACTATCAGATGTGGGCATCTGATTCTTTTAGTCTGTGACTGGCCTGCTGTCTGCATCCAGGCAGCCCTGAGAGCAGAGAGCTGCCTGCTTCTGTTTGAACTGGAGTGTGACTGGAGCTATGCCACATATACATAAATATATATACACACACACACACACACACACACCCTGTATCTACTGTTCAGCCTGTCAACCTGAGGGAGAGGGAGCTGGCAGACATATTCTCAGGTCTCAGATCTCAAGCTTTATCTCTGCCCCGCCTTTGACTGCTCCCTTAGTTTGCTGAGGCCTCCTGTCTGAACCGAAGAGCCTCGCAGGAAGCTGATCCTCTCATCTGCATCCATGTAGGAACATTTTGATCTGCCCATTTGGAATCATAAACATTTGTAAGAACCCTTGTGGTTTCATTTCAATTGACTCCTCCAGTGGCTCTTAAGAGTCTGGGGATATTCAGGGATACTTTAGAGGCTTCCAGGGGGTCCCACTAAGAACATACATATTTCTAAGCTAATGTTTCCTTTCATTATCAAGCAATCTGTCAATTTTCTATGTTGTTTGGTGTTGAAATATCAGAAATGGAAAAAAAAATCTAATATGACAAAATATTACTATTGATATTATTGTTATTTACAAGCATGTCTGCAGGATGGCGATTTCAGCCACCACATTAGTCCAGGCTAAAATATCTCCACACTGGATGGATTGCCATGAAATTCTGTACAGACTTCCTGCAGGATGTATGGGATCATCAGCTCAACATCAACTTTGTACATGACCAATATACTTGCATTTTACATTTCCACCGTAAGCATGTTGCCATGCTAGAATTAGGGTTCAATCTCTCACAGAGGCATGGTTGTTAAATTTAATGGAACTGTATAAACACTGAATTCATCATCATATTTTTCCGTCAATTAACCTTGTGTTTGAGTAATAAAAATATAAAATGAAACTCTTTGGGAAAAACCTGCTACATGACTGTTGTTTGGATTTCTGTAATCCATCCAACAATAAAAGGACCTTCTCAGCATGTCACCTTAAGCTACCTCTTTTCACTTGCCAGATATATGGTGCTTAATCCTCCCCTTAGTAGGTGACATGTTTATCATGAAAAACAGCTTTACTCAATCATGGTAATTAAATAGCAATTATTTGCTGCATAATAGCATGGTAACACCTATTTGAAGCGCCGCTGCCATCACTTTACTAGTTCATGACACAACTAATGGCATTACTGCAAACGTGTTTGACCCCCAGCAGTGTTTGCTCTCTACTCAACCAAACAAGATCAAACACTGCTATCAGGGCACCCTTAGATAGGGGCCATGTGAGATCCAACCTCTTGAGAGGACTAATGCTGTCCTTTTGAGGCCAAATGTAGAAAATTCAGGGATGATATGGGTGGGCATCACACCCACCAACTATCTATGAGTTGAAGCCACTTCTGTGCTTGCTGCCATTGTGATTGGCCCTATAGTGACTTGCTCTGGGCTTGACGCTGGCGCCTCACAGGTGAGCAGAGACAAGAGATGCACTTGTGTGTCTTTAAAAAAGTGTTCAAGAGCTGTCTTTAAGTGTGTTGCGTTACATGGCAACATGCATTACTCTGGTTGGCTTTACCATATTGCAACAAAAAAATACATTTTATTTTAAGAAGATTTTTTAATAATTTAAGCCTGCACAACTTTAAGTTGTCTAAACGTCAGTGTCGCATGTATTCCTCATTGCCCTGAATTCTGCTTTTATCCTGCATAATGCAGACAGACAGGAAGCAGAAGGTTAAGAAATTTTGTTTGTCTTGATCTCCACATCACTACAACTACCATGTGATGGCAGTTTCCCCTCCCCTTTGTTGAAGTAACACCATGCCTTATTTGTTTATGTCATTTTGTCTGTGGAATGATTTTCTGAGTGGCTCTTTGCATTTGTCCCCAGCACCAGTGAGCTGGGCCACTGAGCCTGGGTCCTCATTGTCTGTGAAGGAGCATTTGAGAGAAACAAGGGGCCAGTAGAGGTAAGATTGCGAGGAGAGATTAAAGAGTTGATGGTAGCCCTGGAGGTCACAGCCAGGTACAACCATCGTTTCAAAAGAAGATGGGACATTGTGGGAAATGTAAATTACAAACAAAATGTGATTATTTGCTAATTTTTATATGCGTGTATATGGAAGCCCATTTCCGCCACTTGATGAAAAAAAAACGCGATCTGATAACTCAAAATAATGAGATAGTAGGTCAAAATAATGAGATAATAAGTCAAAAGGATGAGATGCTAAGTCAAAATAATGAGATAGTATGTCAAAAATAATGAGATACTAAGTCAAAATAATGAGATACTAAGTCAAAATAATGAGATAGTAAGTCAAAATAATGAGATACTAAGTCAAAATAATCAGATAGTAAGTCAAAATAATGATATAGTAAGTCAAAATAATGACATGCTAAGTCAAAATAAAGAGATACTAAGTCAAAAATAATGAGATACTAAGTCAAATTGACACACTGATATCGGGTCCAGCGTCAAAGACCCACCTTGTCGATGTTGGGGTGGATTCAGTGGAAATTGGGGACCAACATGCATCCCATACTTAACTTTATGTACAGAACACTCAATTAAACCAACACTATTTTACTACATTGTCATTTGTACTTATGTGGACAATCGTAATGGTCACACAAAAGTAGTGTGGCTTTCAATTATTAGTATCTCATTACTTTGACTTAGTATCTCATTATTTTGACTTAGTATCTCATTATTTGACTTAGCATCTCATTATTTTTGACTTACTATCTCATTATTTTAAGTTATTAGATTGCGTTTTTTTCCATCAAGTGGCGGAAATGGGCTTCCATAGAAAACAGTAGTACTCATAGCAAAATAAGAATGCAATGTTGCTACATAAATACAGAAAAAGTTGATTTCTAGAGTAGTAGATCATTTTTAAAACGGAAAAAGAATGACTGTGGTTAATACGTAAGATGTCACTAAATTCCCTGTCACTTAGAAATAAAGAAAAAGTGACTCAACAAACACCAATGCATTCTTTGCTGTGGGACACTTTTTTCACCTTTTATACTACCATTACATGTTGAACATTTTAACTTTCAGTTCATACACATAACGGCCCTCATTTATCAATCGAAAAGTGTAGAAACTAGCGCAGATTCAGGCGTATATATATCATCTTACGACAGAGTCCACGTGTGATTCATGAAATGTTCATATCAAGCCAATCACAGCGTACGAATGATCGGTCCTGGCTGGAAACCATCATCATCGGCTGGAAACCATCGTCATTTTAATGTCACGCCCTAATATATACAGACAGAGGTGTGTGTGGAAGTTCATATCGGACATGACGCTCCGCTGGTGTCCGTGCCGGATAACGGTGGTGTGTTAAATCTTTTCCGGATAACGGCAAACATTTAATCGCCGAGGCTAGTAGCCTGTTTTAAGAATTTTATAGTTGCGGGGTTTGTTTATTTTTTGTGGTGTTTTAAAGATAAACAGTGTTTGGAATAATGCCGTTTAAAGTAACAGCGTTATGTAACGGCGTCATTTTTTCAGTAACGGGGTAATCTAACTTATTACTGAACGTTAAATGCGGTGCGTTACTATGCATTGATTGAATAAACTAAAGTAATTGTGAGACAGCAAGAGGTTGTCCTGCACTTCTTGACAACCTCTTGCTGTCTCACAATTACTTTAGTAATGTCTGTTGATGTGCATAAATATTGAAGGTTATGTACAAGTTTTTGGAGTAACGCAAATAGTTACTTTCCCTGGTAACTGGTTACTTTTATTATCGAGTAATTCAATTACTAACTCAGTTACTTTTTGGAACAAGTAGTGACTAACTATAACTAATAACTTTTTGAAAGTAATGTTCCCAACACTGAAGATAAATGATATAACATGCTTTGGTTTGTCACTATTTACTACCAAACACCACATAGTTTTATCCACTCCAGGCATCGATACAACAGCCTAAAACAATTATAAGACTCAGACATGGGGACCTCACACTGACACAAAATTGCGTACACGAGCTGAGACCTGACGTGAGATCTGATCGAACCCTCCGCTCACGTCCAAATTGATAAATGCCGAGTCTTGCGTAGAAATGATCGTACGACCACTTTTTCGCCGTACGCACGTTTCGTAAATGAGGGCCAATGACTCTAACCAAAAACAGTATGTCCTAATCACATTAAAATGCCAATACATTAATTTGCAAAGCATGTTTTCTTTAAAAACAGGTATTATCATCGGAGTGTGAACAGATAATGAGTTACAAACATTTCTGTTCGAAAAATGAACC
>CAFUXE010000281.1:407032-422722 GCA_903364295.1 Serranus cabrilla | reverse complement strand
ATACGTGTAAGACAATGTCCAAACTATTTTGGAATTGGGGTTTTAAGAGTGCAACATTGTGTTCATCCACAACACTTGACTTAGTGCCTGAGCAACAATCCTATAAGATGATTATTCATACACATTCCCTGTAGATGTTTTGTGATGTGAATTCTAGCTCTTTGGAATCATTGAGGCAGAAGATTAAATAATTATTACTATGACAACTTTATAGAGATTTAAATCAGTCCTCACCTGTAAATATTCTTCTGGTTGAATACTGGCAGGTGGACTTCACTTCACTGGAAAATTTGAAAGATGCGAAGCTTATTAAGATTTCCACCCTGAACAGTTTGTCTTAGATTATGTCCCATATACTATCCTGAAAAGTCAGAACAAGTTCTTATATCTTAACTAAAATGATCATTTCAATATTACTCATATGAGGGTTTTTTTTACAATTTGTACCAAACTAACTTTGGTTTACAAAATGGGATGCAAATATCAGTCTACAGTATCTTAGTGAAATGCTCTTCTTCACACTAAATCTACCTTTATTTCTGAGAGAGAACCGTCTGTAATTGTATAACCACAATAATTACTTTTTCAGGAAATTACAAATATGGTTTATTTTAAGCATTCTCAACAGTATATTATCAAAGCATAAAGTATCAAAAAGCCTTTTCCTGTAGCAAAAAAGCAGGCTAAAAGCTAACAGGTCATAATCATGCTGATCATTTAAGTCAACATGAATCTTTGTAGTTTTCAATAGGTTTTATGTCCAAGCTATCCCTAAAGTAAACAATGTCAACTGATTACATTTTATTATATAATTTTATTCCGTTTGATTTGTGTATTATCCTTAACAGCTTATCTGAACTTGGACGACGGGTCTCTGGAGCCAATCCCAGCCAACTCCAGCTGGGTGAGAGGTGGGACAATCATTCACACCTACAGGCAGTTTTGGAGTCACCAATTACAATTAAGCTTATTGTTTTTGGACAGTGAGAGCCCACTCAGACCCACCAGAAGCACTGCAAGCTGGATTCTAACCTGTGACCCTCTGCAAAAGTGCTATCCACTACAGCACTGTGTAGCCCTTATATGATATCAATATAGTTCAAATTATTAAGAAATTAGCATTTCTGCTGTTGTTCATCAGACTGAACATTACAGGCTCTAGTTAGCAACAGAGGACCTGTTTCTCTCCATTCCCTCCACAGCAACTGAGTCATGGAAGCTGGCCTGAAATACCAGACGTGCTGTTGTGTCACTGGCTGGTGTGGGTGTCCCTGTCGCCAACAAGTTGTCGGGCACCAATTGTCAAGCCGCTGTGTGTGTGCGTGTTTGGGGCAGGGGATGGGGGTAGTGGGCTGGGGGGACTCCTTTGTGAAGTGTAGTCATTGTTGATCAGGTGTGAGAGATCAGAGCAGGAAGGGGCGGAGGGAGCAGACAGCTGCTAAAGCCCACTGCACACTGGGGCCTGCGGGGCCCAGTGCTCACTACCAAGGGCCCTGGTTCTCACCAGATCAGCAAGGGCAGCCATGCTGGGTGGGAGGGAGTGCTGTTCAGGGGAAGATTAATGCAATGCAACCTGGAACTATATGGCAATTCACCTCTAATCGGACATTTTTCATAAATTTAGCATTTTGGAAACAAGACCCATTCATGTTTATATCTTTTCCTGGAAGTACTCTGTTTATCTTTGTGCACAGACATCATTACAGATCCATCTGATCTTACTGTATTTGGGGCAGAAACAAATAGCCGAATAATCCATTACTCAATTGAAATAAAAAATGAATGTTCAACCATTTAGATTGTTTATTGGTTCAAGCCTCTAAATTGTGGGAATTTGCTGCTTATGTGAAAGTAAACCATTGTAAAGTATTTGTGGGTTTTGGACTCAAAAAACAAAAATGTATCCATAAATTGAGAAAATAGTCTGCAGTTAAAAAATAATGGAAATATTGAACAGATAACAACTGTTTGCTTGTTTTGCAGACAACCTGACAAAGCATGAATTCAGAATTTTTATACATTGGTGTCATATTATAGTTATGTCTGCATTCTTATGATCAATTTATTGCAATTAAATCACTGCAAAATCTATTAAATTTGGGTACATGTCATTGTAGTTGTGACATACTGGCATCTAGACATCTTTGTTTTGTTATATGCACATTTCTAATCTTTTTCTGACATTTAAAATGTATGTTTGGTGGCCTTTGATGTCTCACTCTACATAGAATTATCATTGCTGTTGTGCTGTTGACTACTCCTATAGGGCTAAAGCAAACTTTACTCCTGGTTTCTGGTGTATACATACATTCTTCCCTATTTGGAAAGGCTTTCTCTGAAGGATTCCTTGGATGTTTTGACTGCAAAGCCTAGTGACATCAGCGATAAATGTCTGTAGTCTTCCTGTCAACTGATGACAGAATATATCTTGAAAATGGCAATCAATGAGTCCTTGAAATCCCAAACCAGTCAATTATAATGGCCTGAAGTGTCCTCTGGGAGCAGGGGGTCACAAGTTTTTCATCCATAACTAATTTCTTATAAATGGCCAGTTTCCCAAAGCTAGTCTTCTGGGGTCAAATTGTTTGCATGCTTTTTTTCTCTTGTTACCGACTAACCAAGTACTTTTTGGCTTTTGTGAGGATGTTGGAGGTTTCAACTAATTCAATATTCATTCATTCATTCATCTTCTGTAACCAATTATCCTGGTTAACTCGGGTCACGGGGGGCTGGAGCCGATCCCAGCTGCATTGGGTGAGAGGTGGGGTACGCCCTGGACAGGACGCCAGTCTGTCACAGGGCTGACACATAGAGACAGACAACCATTCACGCTCTCATTCACTCCTACGGGCAATTTAGAGTCACCAATTAAACCTGAGCTGCATGTTTTTGGACTGTGGGAGGAAGCCGGAGTACCCGGAGAGAACCCACGCACACACGGGGAGAACATGAAAACTCCACACAGAAGGGCCGCAGGCGGGGATCGAACCCGCAACCCTCTTGCTGTGAGGCAAGAGTGCTAACCACTCAATATTGTAAAATCATATTTAAATATTTGACTTTCACACTGTTAATTTGATATCTTAATGATTGTTTTTGCAGCAAATAGTACTACATTAGTTCTATAAATGATCATACATTAGTGTCTTATCAGTTTGGAAAATAAACTATGACTTTGATGAAAGCGGCAGAAGCAACAGGTATTCTATTCTAAGTCTGGATTTGTCTGAGTGTTTTCAAAATTATTATGACAGTTTCATATTTGTGTTTCACATGGTGTAGAAAGATCCTAACTATCAGTACATCCAGAAATCAGCAAGATTTGTATGATTATACTTCACAGGTAGTCCAGACCTTCTGCGCAAATTATATACAAAAATCACTAGTTTTCTGTTCACCAAATAATCGTATTGCTATTAAACGCTATTTTTTGGTTTTTTTTGCTTGTTTCAACACAGCAGATTATGCAGTTCTGTTGAAAAGTGTTGCATTCAAATGGTCTTAGGGTCTTTAGCAGCTCTCACACCAGCTTCATCCTCTACTGTAGGGTATGTTATTCTCTAATCCAGTATCTTCTCCATTTCTGTCTACTTACAGCACTGCTGCTCATTAACTCATATTACTTATTGGCAGCTGTCATTTTTTTTCAAAGTATTGGGTCCTCTAATATGAATGCTGAATTTATTCTCTTTTTCTTTGCTAATTTCCAACAGAGGAGTGAAGCTATGCTTTGTGAGATTCTTCTTTTTAGTCTTTGATACAGTTTTTGTGAATGAAAGCCGCGCACATAGTGCAACAGGTAGCCTTACATGGCCATTTTAAGGACTTTGATTATGTTAATGATTGAGTTGATGAGCATGCTTATCTGGTGGTATTCATCAGACTAAAAACAATTTAAAGAGTTTGGCGATTCTGATTTGGAATACAAGCTATATAAGATAGATTAACAATACAAAAATATTCTTGCATGAGGCCCAATGACAAAATATTACTTTGAAAGCAAGAGTTCTCACACTGTTGTCTATTATGACAGTTGGTCTCAGCAGTATTTTATATACCAGTGCTTCTCAACTGGTGGGTTGGGACCCAAAAGTGGGTCGTGGACCCATTTTCAATGGATCGTGGGCCTTTGCCTGGGCAAAAAAAATCCTGTGGTTTTATTTTGAAGGGGATTTTTTTATGCCGTCTATTGACTCTCACAGTTTGTTTCCATCTGCTAATTGAGCATGGTGAAAGTTTGAGTCTCTCTGAAACTACTTCTCACTATAGTTGGACTTTTTTTTTTAAATGTTGAAAGCACTGTTGAGTCTGTTCAAATAAGGTGTGTTGCGTTATCTAAGATTTGTTTTGACATGAAAATGCAACTAATTTAGGGTAAAAGGGAATATTTCCTCTCTAGCATCATTTATCATTAAACTTTTGTTGTGTTGGCATACTGTGTTATTCTGCACTATCCCAGGTTCAATCTGCACATTTTCTTCGATTTCGCTTGTCATTGCGGGGTGATGATGGGTCCCAAGGCTAGACCAGTTGAGAACCGCTGTTATACACCATCTCCATTGCTGAGTTTAACAGACTTCGGCTAATCTGCAGGAAATCCTTGCACAGTAAGTGTTATATAGCGAACTGCCGTACAGAGCAAATCAACTTCTGGTCAGAGTGCTAGCTGACACACAGTGTGGCTAATTGCTCTTAAATGGACTCACACAGACAAGATGTTTTAGAGCAGTGGTTCTCAACTGGTCTGGCTTTGGGACCAACCATCACCCCGTAAAGACAGCCACAACCCAAATTGAGGACAATTTTCAACTTCTAAAATGTATTTAATGAAAAGATGGAGCAGATTGAACCTGGGATAGTACACAATAACACAGTTTAATGATAAACCAGAGGAAAATATTCCCTTTTACACTAAATTAGCTGCGTTTTACTTCAGTTAGTAGATGAAAACAAACTGTGAGAGTGAATAGACGGCATAAAAAAAAAAAATCCCATTCAAAATAAAATCACGACCCACTGAAAACGGGTCCCGACCCACCAGTTGAGAATCACTTTTTTTAGAGGATTTATATCAAAGTTACATTTTCTAAATTGTTTTCTCCAAACAAGTGAGAGCGCACATGTGCAAATATTCGTACTATTAATTAAAAACTAAAGTGAATCTCTCAGGAGCTTTGGTTACAACTTCAAAGCAGCAGCATGTGTGTCACTACCATTTACAACAGCATCTGTCTTCAGAAAGTGATCTGGCTTTGGCGTGACCTTGCATCTAACCCTGTTAGATATGCGCTTTGAGCATGTTCATTGCTCAGTGACATTTTGCTCCTTAAAAATAACACAGATGCTGGGCCCTGTCTGACTCCGTCCCTGTAGCCTCAGCGTAGCTGGACGTTCGGCTATTTTCATTACCACTACACCGCTCGTAACACACACCCAGCTCTCCCTCTCTCTGTGTGCTGTGAGAAGGGCAGTTGTGTAAGTCACTTTATTAGTTTGGAAGTCTGACATGTTTCCAGCTCCTTGGCCTGTAGATGAAGCAGTCAGAGTCTGTCGGCAACAGCCGAGTGTTAATCATGGATCAGCAACTTGGGTTTCACCTGTTAGATATCCCAGTGCTCAGGGACTTGGGGATTTGCACAGTCTGGACACCCTGACACTGTTGTCTGCCACCCACTCGCTCTTACATATGCTCTTTAGTTTTTCACATCACATATCAGTCCAACCTTAAACATCACTACAGATTTTCCCATTTCTGCAGATATACAATTTTACAGATTTGCCGTATAAAACAAAACCTTTTCCTGTGATTATCACATTAGGATTGCTGGTATGTGTGCATGAGTGTGTTTGTGTATGTCTGTTCAAAGGCTTTCCAGGGCAGCACTTATTATAGATAAAGGGGGTGGGGAAACTAGTTCAAATTTATTGCCTGCGTCAGCTGTGTCAAATTTGGCAAGCTCAAATGGTCAGTTTGCAAATGGCAGGGCGATACCTAAGGGTCACCAGCCTTTGTAATAAGCAGTTGTACATTTTAAACTCTCAGTCTATAAACTGAGTGATCTTCTCCTTAAAAAAAAGCACATTGACAGATGACTGTTGTGTTTACATTTTGAATGTGACATTCTCAGGCTGAATTAATTAAGTGAGAGCGGTGAAAGCTGCCCTGATTTTGGGTTCAGGTGGTGTGAAGAATAAGTAAAAACCCAATTGCTGCTCATCCAAATGAATCTTTTGGTCATATTTTCTTCTTTTTTTTAAGTTTTTTTCTTCTTTTGGTCATTCATAAAGGGGACCACCCACTTTCTGAACACTTGCCTCTATTTTTGCAGGGTCAAATACAGTGGCCAGTTGCTCTTTTTATGGTGGAGATGTTTACGATGTAGTCAGAGCTGTTTGGAGACCACCAGTTCTCCTTTCACTTGTCACTGTAGCTACAGTAGCTCATGAAGGCCTGAGCTATATGGGAAATCGCTTTCACTGTTTTGAAGTCTTGGGAAATTTGGCAACTGCTCAAAAGTCTGTAAAGCAGTCTTCTCCTCCCTGTATTAACAATACATGTATTTGTCATACTGTAATCATTAGTTTAATATCACTATACTCTACTGTTTATTTTGTTGTAGCAGTCAATATGATGGACAATATATAGAAAAAATACTTACTATTATTTTTATTCTTACAGTAAATCAAACCAAATAAATCACATTGCATTGTTTTTGGTGTATTTACCATATTTGCCACGTGTTTTAAATTAACGTTAACTAAAATTATTTCACAAAACTGATTTTACAGTGAAAAATTAAAAGTTGGGATTAACCCACAAGGAGACCGAAAAGTAACTGTAATATGCAATCAATCAAATTACAAAAAGACATAGCCTCATAGACAAACTTGGAAAGGAGCCATTTCCTTTAAAACACCAATGTAATTAACTATTTACATCCAAGATAGTTCAGTTTAAACATTTTTTTAAAGACAAAAAAGAGTCTACAGACAAAGTATATCTGTAGACTCTTGTGTATCTTTGATGTTGTACGTACACACAGCAGTGCTTTGAGCTAAATGCAAGCATTATGCTAACAGGATGACACAATGACAATGCTAACATTCATTCATCTTCTGTAACCGCTTATCCGGGTTAACTCGGGTCACGAGGGGCTGGAGCCGATCCCAGCTGCATTGGGTGAGAGGCGGGGTACACCCTGGACAGGACGCCAGTCTGTCACAGGGCTGACACATATAGACAGACAACCATTCACGCTCTCATTCACTCCTACGGACAATTTAGATTTCACCAATTAACCTAAGCTGCATGTTTTTGGACTGTGGGAGGAAGCCGGAGTACCCGGAGAGAACCCACGCACACACGGGGAGAACATGCAAACTCCACACAGAAGGGCGTGAGGCAAGAGTGCTAACCACTACACCACCGTGTGGCCCACAATGCTAACATGCTTAAGTTAACAGATTTACCATATCTAGCATGTTAGCATGCCAATATTTCTTTCTTACACCAAGTGCAGCTGAACCTGCCGTTTGTTTTATACATTTTGTCATTAATCAGAATATTGGGCATATTTAAATGTGGCTGTGATGATGGTGCTAGATGAGTCAGAGGATGACCAAAGTTATTATTTCTTGATTTACATGGGCTCCAGGTAATGGGACTAGATTTTAGTAACAGTGTTCTTGTCTCTGTTTGTAGTCTCAGAAATATTGACCAATTATGTTTAAGAGGGCTTTGGTTGCATGCAGGTTTGTGTGGGGAGCAAAACTGAAATGCATTGTGGGAACACATTGCCTGCAGTCTAATGACTTTTAAGCCTTTTACTGGCTTATTATTATTATTATTATTATTATTATTATTATTATTATTATTATTATTATTATTATTATTATTATTATTATTATTATTATTACCTATAGCTGATGGGTTCCAATATTGGCCACATCCAAATATTGATCACAGATTACAGACAAAGTTACATTGTTTTCAGCATTTTGTCTTTTAAGTAAACAGACGTCTGTGATTATTCTGATAGACTGTGAATATTTACATGTTATAAAATGAAAGTTCATTATTTTTTCTCACAGTAAAGGAATAAAATGTTGCTCTTGTACACTAATATACAAAGAGGTGTCTGATCGCCGTATATTTATGCTCTAAGCCCTATCCTTACACCTTATTAGTGTAACATTCTTTTGTACAGCCAGAGTTGAGTTGTTATTAGCTTTTATGACAAGTGGCGTTTGCTAGCCCATGAGGTAATGTGTGTAGCCCTGATAAAATGTCACAGCAACAGAAGTCATCTAAACATTATAAAGTTATTTTCAATATGATTGCTTTGACCCAGTCAGCTTTGACATAAAGACTCACCAAGTAATTAAATTAACTATTGCAAAGTGTTTTGTCAATTTATATTTAACTCTACAGACAGATTACAATGAATTAGATATGACCACACTCATCACATTTTCTTTGGACAGCAAATACTGTAGTTTGTCCAGATGCTATAAAGTCTAATTTACAGACATGGGCTATAGTGGACCAGCTATACACAACCCCATGCAAATAAACACACACACACACACACCGCTGGAGTGGCCCGGCTTTCTTGGTTCAGTACAAGAGGAGAACTGGTTAATGGCTGATTGTGTCTTACAGTGGGAAGTGACATCAACAAGTCAAATCTTTACTTGCTGACTCCTGTCAACATGACAGAAATGCCTAACTGCTGCATTTTATCACTTTATTGCCCCTAGACAGGGGCGATGATGGTGTTGGGGTCAAGAGAACGTGAGAAGGGTAAGATGTGAAGGCACGTGAAGCTTCAGGTTACACGGTTGTTCATGAACACAAACTAGGAGCATCTGGACTCAGCAACTTGCAAAAAGTTGACCAGATTTTGTCATATTTTTTTCTCTTCTCTTCTCTTCTCTTCTCTTCTCTTCTCTGCTTGTCTTTGATGTCCCTCTTTCTCTAGCTCTCCTGGCTTCTCTCCTTGCTTGTCTTCTCCTCTCTTCTCTGCAAATTATTTGTTTTAAAAGGAAGAGGAAAGACAGTATCCTGCTCATCTTGAGATGTTGATTGCTTGTTATGTAAAGATGAAACGAGCCTTTTGTCTACATGATTTGTTTTGGCCTCCTTTTACATGACTTGGAAGTGTGACCAGTTAACATAAGATAAAAGGGAAATGTAGTAGGGGCGGGTGGGTGGAGAAATTGTCTCTTTAACACGTAATTGCCACACCCATACGGTGCTGTTAAATACAATGCTACAATAATGGTCTATATTAAAGACAGAGAGACAGTCTTGAATGAAATTTTGAGTTTAAACTCTGAACGTATATGTTTCGTTTTTTTTTTAAATTTAACTTATGGATTTGGATGTGCAATGTAACTTTTTTTTACTCCGCCCTCCGCTTATCTTAAATATATTTTCCGAAATCTTTTTCTGCACATCTGCGTCTCCCTATTAAATCATCATCAGAGGTCCTGACTGTTGCTGTGCCCACCCACACCAGGAAGATTTCAGGGAGGGACTTTGCCTTTCAACATTTAACCAGTGAGCAGCGTGATCTCACCGAGACAGAGGGCTTTTCAAAACCTGGAATTAACCCAAGCAGACTCCAGACTCTACGGACTCTAGCCGAGGCTACCTCACTTTATCAGTGATGTCAAGAAAACTCTCACCGGCTTGTATATAATGGACGAAGCTGCTTTTGATACGCTGCGTAGATCTTTTGAAGAGCTCTTCACCACCCAGTCATCTGGATCAGGTTTTTGATAAATGTGAGGTGAAATAACTCCTAGGGGGTTGTACCAGAGACTTTGTTGGTGTGGATGGACAGGTCAGGACAGCATATATGCAACACTGTGGGAGCTCCATTGGATTTATTCACCGCATTCTCTTGGGATTTATCTGCCTCAAGAATCCGTTTCTTGGTCGGATGAAATAAAGAGGAGAATGTATGGAATAAACCAGCGCTGCATTTACATGTAAGACGTGATTGTATGCTCATAATGTATGATTGACAATGACTGCTGTATATTAACAACTTTTCTTTTAATTGTCCCTTCTGCAGATCATTTCATTTTTTCGTGCTGTGGTGTCATGCTCAGGTAAGGGCACTAAAACTATTGTTCACTTTTAAAAGAAATTGATGAAGTGGGAATAGTTGGGAAAAGGTGGGAAAAGTTTGTTACAGATTCACTCTACCTCTCTAATTATTGGGGAAATTTGATTTGTCCAACCTGTTTTGGTGGTTGTAATTGGCTATATACCTTTCTTTATCCCAGATTCCCATATTAGAAAGAAAAAAAAATTATGTATGTCATTTTTCCCTTTGCATAAAAAAGGGGGAGAATCACCCGTCTCCTAATTTTAACCAGTATGTGAGGACGCAGGGCGCAGTGACGGACCAGCTCAGCCGCAGACAGGTCAGGGTTTACCAGCTCTACAGCCGCACCAGCGGGAAACACGTCCAGATTCAGGGCAAAAAGGTCACCGCTACAGCCGAGGATGGAAATATGTACGGTAAGCGTGGATCCGAGGCCTGCTGTTAACCTTGAAGCACATTTGCCGATGTTGTATATGTGTGTTGTGTTGCGATGGAGTTGTAGATCAAGGATGTAAACCTATCCTATATATACAAAAATAGTCTTGACCTTAGAAAAACAAAGAGGGTTGTTTAAACCTGTAGCTTACACACTCCAAAATTATTTTTAAAAAGTCATATAGCAGGTTATTATATAACCAGTTATATAAAAAAAAAAGCCTTTCACAAAAAAGTGTTCCCTACAAATATTTTGAGAATAAAGGTAGGTGTTGTGTTTATTGACATTTAATCGGATGATTAGTGATTTGCATGTTATTGTAGTGTGAAAGCTCTCAATAATTCAGTCTTAAACTGTCAGTACAGTATGTAAAAATCTGCAGAGGAACCAGTTGTTATTCTTTGGTTGTATGCAATGATGTGTTTTTTTTTTAATACAAATTGTAACAATTGGCAAACAGTGTATTGCAAAAATATGATTAGAGATTCTGCAGAGGAATTAAGTGAAGTGAAAATTGTTGATCAAATGCAGTATTTGGTCCCTAACACTTAAGCCTCAGAGCCCCTGCTGGGGACTGATGTCCTCAGGCACAACCAGCAGTTTCTCCTCCAGCCTGCTTGTCCCTCCCTCTGTGAGGTGTTTTCAGGCTTATATGTTAATTCAGCCTCCCAGCTGTATCCATAAAGCCATCGTCTGGCAAATTAGCAGCTGATTACGACAGGTCCTTTGTCTGTATAGCCCTAATACACAAGGCTGTTGTAATGCCCAATGGCCATAATTGGCTGCAGTACAAATTCAATTGAGAATGTATATTCTGCTTCCAATACAGCGCTTTAATGTTCAATGATAACATTTGTTTAATCATTTGTTTGAGGTAATTTCAGGCGGCACCTGGGTTTCAAGAGGAAGTCTCAAGGCCCTTAATGACAACAGTTTATACTGTCAGTCTATAGTTTCAGACAAATCACACAAATTTGTCATTTATGGGTTTAAAAAAAACAAATAACCAACATTATATGCTCTTTTTTTATATCAGCCATTGTGTAGTAAAATCGATATAGTTGTTCTTCATATTTGAGCATCAACATCATTGGAAAAAGATTTGAACCTAGAATATAATAATTACTTTTCATTCAGGGAACTGCTTTGTATGAGATGTTACATGGAACTCTCAAAAATATAAAAACATAATAAATAATAAAGACAAGACATAAGGTTGAAGTTTTTTGCCTTGTTTGGCATCACATTTTTTGTGCTTTGCTTCCTTGACCTTCTCCTTTCTTTTTCCGGCAGCTCGACTTTTTGTTGAGACAGATACCTTCGGCAGTCGAGTGAGAATAAGAGGAGCAGAAAGTGGGCGCTACCTCTGCATGAACCGGAAGGGAAAACTTGTTGGAAAGGTACAATATACATTTCTGGATTTCTTTTATTTGAATGCAATGAATGCGAAATTTTACACTGATTTAAGTAAGCATGGAAAAAAACAAACAAATTGATGTTATAGTATGTTAGCCTAGTTTTGGGCAGCCAAACAGTATAGTTTCACAAAATATAATGTCATGTGGTAGCATTCATTTTAAAATATGCACAATTTGTCAAACATACAGATAGAATGTTCTCTGAGGCTGTGAAAATCACTATTACCAGTTTTTAGTTCAGGACCGAGTTCATTTCAAAAGTGACATATGTTTGTATAACCATACCAGCTCTGAGTGGAGGACAAGCTTTCCAGTCAACATTGTCTCTGGAAAATAACATGAAGAAATTCAACACATGGAAAAACTTCATTTTAAGTCCATATGTGAGCTTGGTCTTTTTATTAAGTCTTACAATCTGTACCTAGCCGTCTCTATCAGACCTCACATCTACTAAAACACACACTTCAGCTCACAATTCATTGTAATTGGAGGCTCATAAGTTGTCATTTACCGCAGGACATGATATGGTAGAATAATGAAATTCTCAGAGGGCCGAGTGATAGTCGCTGAGTATAATTTGCCATGGCTGACGGCGTTCAGGAGAAAGTGCCCTCCCACCCATCATGCACTGCCTGTGTGTGTGGTCATAAGTCAACTCTCCAGATGGATTCCCATATCGGAAACGGTGGCTGCTAAAATATCAGTTTATAACTAAGAAATATGCTCAAATTACACAAGAGCTAGCTAGCTAACTGCAGACATTGTTAGCTTCATTGTAATATCTCAAATGAAGCTTTGGTAACAAAACAAAATTGATGTAGACTTTATTGCTGAACAGAAGTCATCTGAAGAAACTGAGAGTTGCTTCTTGTTGAGTGTTAGATTAGTTGTCATCCTGCACTGGTAGATAGCTAACACCAGCAGCTGGTTAGCTTAGCTTGGCTCTGTACAAATGTAACAACAGACATTGTTAGCCTCATTGTTATAACTCAAAGGAAGCTTTGGTAACAAAACAAAATTGATGTAGACTTTATTGCTGAACAGAAGTCATCTGAAGAAATCGAGAGTTGCTTCTTGTTGAGTGTTAGATTAGTTGTCATCCTTCACTGGTAGATAGCTAACACCAGCAGCTGGTTAGCTTAGCTTGGCTCTGTAAAAATGTAACAAAAGTCCTCCTCTGCATTTGTAAAAAAAAAAAACACAAATGCATTGTGGTTCTATAGGAACATTATAAGCTGAACAATTTCCTTTGAACAAACAGGAATATATTCCTGAAGCAGCTGAGCATTACGCCAGTACTTTATTGCATCTATTACTATAGTGGTTAATTTTTTGGGACAAACAGAAAATCTACTTGCTAATGTGGGACTGTCATTTTTTTCAGGATGATTGGTCATCCTAGGAGGTTGTGATGGACAGAGCCAGGCTACTAAACCAAGCAACTTCTAGCTGTAACTTCATATTTAATGGGCAGAAATGATAATGTCATCAGTCTTCTCATCTCCACAATAATGCGAATACACTTATTTCCCAAAATGTCAAACTATTTCTTTACGTTACAATCTGGAATATCCCTGTTTCATTCTCGTTGGCGCCATCTATCGCTTTAGCAGCAATTGCAGGTGTGGTTCACACTTGTTTTTGAAATTCAATTGTCTGTAGACATTGCTCTATTCTTTGTTTGTTTAACCATAGTGTTTATTTAAATAATAATCTTTGAGATTATTACTTTTAACCAGGGGTGTCCAAACTTTTTTGCAAAGAGGGCCATATTTGGTGAGGTTAAAATGTGGGGGCCGATCATTCAACATTCTTTGGACCATTAACCTTAAATGCAAATAAATTATTCAATTCATTTTTATTACAAACAGCATACATTCACATAATTCCTTCTGACAGAATACAAATAAATCTGAATAAGTTTCTACCAAAATCACTATTCTAAATTTAAAACATGTTAACATTGGCAAAACTCTTCTCAGGACAAATTTTCTACACCACTTTCATCACACAGTCTTTAATAAATTCACCCTCAGTAAAAGATTTGCTGTGCTTAGCAATCAGCGTTGCCACCTCGTAGCTCGCCTTTGTGGCATTTTCATTTGACTCACAGGCTCTTGTGAAGAAGCGCTGCTGTGCTGTTTAAACAGCTCCCAGTTGCTACAGTTTTTTGCGGCGTTCGTTCCCAGTTAGCTTGTCTTAGTTAGCATGTTTGGTCATTCCTCTTGATGTTGAATTTCTTGAAAACACACAGTTTCTTGGCAAATTAGGCAGGCACAGTTGTTACATATGTCAGTAAGATAATACTCTAATTTCCATCTGTCTTGGAAGTGGTGGCCCTCGCTGTCAACTTTCCCTTTTTCAGTTATAGTAGCCAGTTTAGAAATGGGGTAAAAAGGGTCACACAAGGGTCCCGGCAAAAGTAGGCTATGTCCACAGATCTACTGCCATCTTCTGGTGTAATACAAAATAGCTTTATGTACTTGTATATTTTATATTGTGGTTAACAGTGCAGGCGGGCTGCATATTATTGATTTTATGACAGAGGCTGCGGGCCGGTTGAAATTTGAACACAGACTGCAATTGGCCCCCGGGCCGGACTTTGGACATGACTGCTTTAAACAGAAGTTTACTTAAGAAACTTAATTGTCTTGCAATAAGACTCCAGACGTTTCAAAACTTGATCAAAAGGGTCCATACCATGGCAAAAAAGTCTAAAGTTTGTTATTGATAATTTAGATTAACCACAACCAAATATTCCAGACCAATCAAGATCCAGCCCCAAAAACCCAGAGTGTAGATTATACGACATGTTTGACAGTATGATTTAGCAGTTTGTGTGACATGTATATGAACGAATCACAAGAGATACTTTTATATGTGTGCAGGCTATCTGCCCAGTGTTAACAGAAGGTACTTTTTCTGTCTTCTCGTGCAGCCCAACGGCCGGAGCAGGGACTGCATCTTCACAGAAATCGTTCTGGAGAACAATTACACGGCCTTCCAAAATGCCAAGTATGAGGGCTGGTATGTGGCTTTTACCAGGAAAGGGAGGCCAATCAAAGCCTCTAGGACGAGGGAGAACCAGAGGGAGGTCCATTTCATCAAGAGGCTACACACGGGCCCACCTCCCTTCCCCAACACAGCCCAAAGCAAACACTTTGAGTTCATCCGATTTCCGGCCACACGTCGAGCAAAGCGGAACAGGAAATCACGTACCTCTTCCTAACGCAGCGAAAGAAATGGACTGATGACAGCTGTGATATGGGAAAGAAAAGATGCAGTTTTATTTTTGTATATTTTTGATGATCAAAATATGGTTAAAATGCTATAACTCTGAAGTAATATCACTGTAAGATGATCATGTGTAAATAATGGAAAAAAGTAAAGAAGATGGATTATATTTAATCTTCCTGTGTGTAAGTGTGGAGAGCTGTGAGGGATGAGGGAGGGTTATGACTGGAGTAGTAACAAACTGCAGCATGACTTAACTTCAGAGAGAGCTGATTTTGTGATACAAGGCAGCTACATTTCCAAAAGTTAAAAAAATGCTCAAATGATTTAACATGTTGCATTAATAGTGAACCAAACTACACTGATAACAGAATTAGGGAGCAAATTTCGAAGTTCAAATTAACCATAAAATTACATTCAACTACATCTCATGCAGTGCTGAACAGGTTTGCCATATTCCTTATATTTTATAGTTTAATGCTAG
>CAFUXE010000281.1:379560-393011 GCA_903364295.1 Serranus cabrilla | reverse complement strand
GCACAGAGCAGACTTCTCAGTACAGAGACACTTTTTTTCTGAGTCTGCGTCTAACAATCCTTAAACATGTATGGCTGAATCTCTCTGGTGTTCCCTCTAACACATGGCTCTTTCACCTCACCAGTCAACCTAATAGAAGCAGCAGCAGTGGTGGGCCGGGTGCAAGGCCACATCCCAAAGTTTCCTTGATGTGGGAGAAACAGTAGATGTACTTCCAACAAGTTATTCCTATAGCCGAGTATTTTTATATTACACTTAAAACGTGTCTGAAAGGAGATTTTAAAGTCAGGATATTTTGGCCTCAATTGGACCAATCAGTCTCTTGCAAAAAGACGAACATTATGGAGACTCATTACAAATTGCTTCAGTGCCCTCTTTCAAATTGGTTCTCATGACTTTCTTCCACTACTGCATTGAAATCCAGGACACCAGTGGCAGCAGAGCAAAAGATCAGCCTGCGCCTCCATCTCCAGTGCAGATGTCCACTGCTGCTCCAGTTTCAGGACACGGTAAGCTTCTTCCATATATATATATATATATATGCGTTTCTCTTGCATCTCAGGGTTACAAAGAACACAGTTTCAAATGATGATATACAGTATGTTTTACAATGATTGTTTTTCATGCAGTACATCCTCATCCTCACGCCGCTCCGTCTGCTGCCTTACTTCCTGTCATGACAAGTGTCGCCCCTCACCCCGGACTGTCAGGCAGCACCCATGCATTTCAGGTGAGATTTCGACACATTTTGTAAGAACTTATCGGTATTAGAATCATACACAATGTTGGCTATCAGGAACACACAAACTCGTTATTTCTGCAGTCCAAGTTGTTAAAATTTACAGACATTGTGGAATATATCAAACAGCTCAAATAATGTTCAAAGCTAAAAAATAATCATTATTTACTTTATATAAAGTACTTTACATTATAACTTATAAGTTATTCTTCTTCCCACTCCTTTTCAAATATGTATTTCTATGTCTTATGTTTAAATGTTTTGTCTTACTTCTTGTTTTATTTGTATTCTTTGGTTTGCATATTCGAAATAAACACTTCAATTCAATT
Source organism: Serranus cabrilla (assembly GCA_903364295.1). Taxonomy (NCBI): domain Eukaryota; kingdom Metazoa; phylum Chordata; class Actinopteri; order Perciformes; family Serranidae; genus Serranus; species Serranus cabrilla. The sequence goes on along the minus strand of CAFUXE010000281.1, from coordinate 391,943 downwards.
CAAAAGTGCAGCATGGACAAATCTGGTAATATAAGTGCATTGTGTTGTTCCATAGCCTTACTCCTATACACACACCTCTGTGGCTCCATCTCAACTGCAGCCTGTTGGCCAAGTCTACCCTCCGCAAACTGTCCAATACATGGGTAAGTGTGTTCAATTCAATGAAACCATTATGGGCAAACCACTGCAGTGTTTATGTAGAGGGTTGTATAGGGTTTAATAGAAAATACAGTGCAGTTTGTTAGTAAAGCTGGGATAGGTTAAGCAAGGTTACAGACATTTCCATATTGAACTTTAAATCCTCTTATCATTCTGCCCACTTTTATTCAGAATTGGGGACACGGGGCAGGCGATTTTTAGGGGGAGATAGCAGGTCAACAGACAATGACGTACGGAAGCGGTGTGTGTCATATGGAAGCTCAGCACTGTTTGTCAAGTTAAGGGTTAAGAACATATGACCTTCTGAAGTCCATTTTCATGATCAAATATAGCCTATAAGTTATTACAGTAATGTTTGGGTTGATACCATTTGTTACACACATTTGGTGCTGAATTTTTGGATAAATGGATAAAAATTGTCAGAAACATTTTTGAGATTTCTGTATTTTCTTCACTTGTATGGTGAGTCTGTTCTCTGAGGGAAGCTATCTTTCCTCTGGATATCCTTGGTCTCTAGTTTATGGTTGTAAAGTTTCACAGTTTGTGATTATTTCAGAGGTCACAACAGCTCATTTTATACAGTGATGTCAAATAAGAAAAAATACTTTCCCAACAATTAAATGGCTAATATGGGCACTAACATCATCACAGTTGAATAGAATTGGGCTCAATGAGGGTCTCAACTTTCCAGTGATACCTAATTTATGCTATTCATAGATTGTTTGGGGCCCCAAGTATGCACAAATATTCATATACAATAGGCAAAAACAAATGCATGAGAAAAACTTTGTGGTTTTTGCCTTAAACTGCATGTTGTCATAGTGACGCTGTGGCGTGTGGACGTGTCTCTGCTTCCTCCTGCTGCTCACTGGGCGTCTAAACGAGCTGTAAGACAGCTGCAGTACATCCAGAACGCTGCTGCTCGCCTCCTGACTAGAACCAGGAAATAAGATCACATTAGTCCTGTGCTCAGGTCACTGCACTGGCTTCCTGTCGCTCAGAGAATAGACTTTAAAACAGCTCTGCTTGTATACAAGTCTCTTCATGGTCTGGCGCCAAAGTACATCTGCGATATGATAGAGCCGTATGAACCATCTCGGGCTCAGAGTCAGGACGAAGCACGGTGAGGCTGCGTTTCAGTTTAATGCAGCAAAAAGATGATCAGAAGATGTGAGACAGGCCTCAACTCTGACAATGTTCAAATCCAGGCTGAAAACTGTTCTACTTAGCTGTGCATATCACAACTGAAAGTATACATTTTATTATTCAATTATTATTAATGATTATTTTTCTTTTCTTATGGGTAATTTTTCTGTCACTGTAAAGCACTTTGAATTGCCTTGTGTATGAATTGTTCTCTATAAATAAACTTGCCTCGCCTTGCTTTGCTTATGTAAAGAGGAGACATGTTCATAGAGTCCATTTTCATTCAGATATCTAGAGGTCAGAGGTCATAGGCTAACAGGTCTAGTGCTGCGTTCCAAAGTCAAGGACGGATCCTCAAACGGCTGAATTTGAAGGACACTACGTCATCGATATCCGCCGAAGGACTGTTCCAATGTCCAGGATCCTCCGGAGGACAGAGTCCTTCTTTTGCCGAAATTCCGAGGATGCATATGTGTATCCTTCGTGCGCCCGGATTACCCATAAAGCCTTGCGCACACCGGTCGACCGGGGGATTTAAAAATGGCGAGTGCAGAAGCGGTGACGCCGGTGGCAAAATATGCATTTAAATGTAAATATTTTCACTATAAAATCAATATTTGTTCAGTATGATAATAATATAGGAAGGAAACAGGAGCGCTGTAATTACACTGTGACAGAAAACAGCGCCAATATCCGTCATTTCTCTTCATTATTATTTTTATTATTATTTATGTACATGCAATTTATCTATAGAACGATTTTCAAGATACTGACAGACACTACAGATTAGTAAGCGCAGTTTAAAAAACGGTAATTGGAGAAAGAAAGAATATATTGATAAACACAAAAAACGAAAAGCAGTCACGCATTAGAAATGTGCGTGTACATGCACACTCTGAAGACTGTTCCATTTGGGCGTTACGCCAGTGATAGGAAGGACTCTCGCCTTGGCTCTGGAGGACCCGACTATGAAGGAAGGATCCTTGACATTGGGAAACAGCAATGGTCTATTTCATGATGCAGCTATTCTGCAACAGCAGCCACTTCAATTAACTACACAGCTGCAAGACACTTTTGAGTTTGAATGGATAAACTGTTACAGATTCAAACCTTTTTGATTATGTCGTTCTCGACAGGATCCAGTGATGTGACTTCCTTTTTGATGACTGAGGCCCGACAACACAACACAGAGATCCGGTTATCTGTCGGAAAAGTAGCAGATAAAGTGGATCAACTGGCCTCAAAGGTATCAACTCCGTGTACAGGAATGTGTTCACGAGGAGTCTTTGATAGAAAGGAGGTTCATCTGGTTCTTTTCTTTTTCTTACACCAACAGATCGATGACCTTCAAAAGCAAGGAGGTCTTTCCATGGGTGTCCCAAGTATGTCAATGGAAACCTCCATGATCATGCACAACATCCAAAGAATTGTCCAGGTACACACCTGAATATAACATTCCTCATGTTTTTACAGGTGTTGTAAAACAACCTGTATAACAGGCGGTAAAACAATTTGATTGATTCTCTTATCAAACCTTTCGCTGTTCTGGGATTTGCCATCCGAAATCAAACTGTGTTCTGAAAGCTCTTACTTTTTATTTAATTTTTCAGGAAAATGAATGTTTAAAAAAGGAAGTCTTTGAGAAAAGCTCTCGCATTGATGAGCAAAACCGTAAGATCGGGGAGCTCATCAACCAGAACCAGAGGTGAGTCTGAAAATGTCAAAAAAGTCACAATTATTTCCGACTACTATTTCTTGTGACTTATGTCAGTGTCAAGTATGTAATCTCTCTCTCTTATGACGATGTGGACATGTGACATGTTATTATTTAGTTTGGTTTAAAAAGGTTGGAAGGATACAATTAGGATCAAATTCTAAATTCTATCTCATCTAACAAATTTGAAAAAAAAAAGACAGATGAGTGCTGAGTTGTTTGGAAAATATTATATTTGACAACAGCCAAAACTGAATCATTTAGTTTAAAGAAAGGTGGATGTAAAGCGGCCATGCTGTGGTTTTGTAGGTACATGGAGCAGAGTAACCTCCTGCTGGAACAGAGGAATGACTCCCTCAAGTCATCCAGTGAACAGAATCAGGCCAAATTACTGCTGGCGGAGCAGGACAAGGTGAGAACTTGTTTTTGTGGTGAAAAAAGGAAACAATTGATCTGTAGATTACCCATTCACACTGCATAAAGCGTTGTTGTTTTGCAATGCTGACGGACTACACTGTTACTAATAGAGACCACTGCTTCTCCAACACATCCGTCTGAATACAGTATCACATATTGCATAAACCAGCGGTTCTCAACTGGTCTGGCTTTGGGACCCACCATCACCCCGCAATGACAAGCGAAATCGAAGAAAATGTTCAAATTCTAAAATGTATTTAATGAGTGCAGATAGAACCTGGGATAGTGCAGAATAACACAGTATGCCAACACAACAAAAGTTTAATGATAAATGATGCTAGAGAGGAAAATATTCCCTTTTACACTAAATTAGTAGCATTTTTATTTAAAAACAAATCTTAGATAACGCAACACAGCTTATTTTAACAGACTCAACAGTGCTTTCAACATTAAATAAAAAAGTCCAACTAGTGAGAAGTACTTTCAGAAAGACTCAAACTTTCGCCATGCTCGGTTAGCAGATGAAAACGAACTGTGAGAGTGAATAGACGGCATAAAAACATCCCCTTCAAAATAAAACCACAGGATTTTTTTGCCCAGGCAAAGGCCCACGACCCACTGAAAATGGGCCCACGACCCACTTTTGGGTCCCGACCCACCAGTTGAGAATCACTGGCATAAACAATATAGCTTGCAGTGTGTGACTTTATCTTAGGATTGGATTTGGTTTTTACAAAACATTGGTGAATTTTTATTTCTCCACTGTCATCCAGCATTTCTGTAAATGGCGCAAAGAGGAGGCCAACTGATACACTGGCGGACATATGAGACAATGAGAGATAAGAAATGTCAGTACAGAAATGCTAAAGATGTGTTTTAGGTAGTTTAGAAACAGTGTTGCATTGAGTAGTTCGCCCACCAGAGAGTTGACCAAACTGCAAAGTAAAGCCCATGTGCAAATGTCTTAAACATGTATTGTATCTATTGGCCAGGTGGGGGCAACCCAAGTCTGTTGTATATCAATGGTAAAATGACTCTACGTCACAGTTAAATTAGCACCTCATTAAATATTCTCATATTGGGTTTTATGGTCTCAATGACTAGTTTCAAGTTTCCAATACCACATGATGTTCATTTTGTTTATGGTCCCATGGTTTATGGTAAAACAGACACTAAATAAGGGTATGCTTTAGGGCGGGGCTCATTTTCCAACGTGCACTGTGTTTTTTTATAAATAACCAAATTTAAGGGATCTTTATCAAAACATTTTTCTTGCATTTATGTAAAAATATCAGCCAATATAATGGATTTCTTTCTTTTAAATGTCAGTATTTAATCAACATCAAACTGATATATTTCCTTCTGAATTTGAGATTTAATTTTGAATAATACAATCTGAACTTCACACAAAGCTGCTCGCTTCAGTAATGCACAGAATATTTACCACTATCAGTGGATATGGGTTTGGTATTTATTCAATCCGTTACTGTCTTGTTTCTTGTTTCAAATCTGATTCTAATGATACATGCTTCACTCTTTGCCAACTGCTCTCTGCCGCTGCAGTGCTGCTCTGAGGAAAATCTAGCATTCACTGCTCTCTCTTCTCAGCATGCACTGCCTCAGGACCTGGGCTCCGGCCAGGTGAGCCTGCTTTCTTCTGTGTACTGCTACCAGACTGCGGTTAAATAGTATCTTCAAAAGAGGAAAAAAATCACATTTTTACGGTGTTATCAGAAGATTATTTTCAATTAAGCAGCTGTTTTGAGCAAAACAAAGGCAGATCCTCAGTGAGTTTGCTGAAAAAAAATTGTAATAACGTCCATTTGGAGATAACAAATTTATCTTCAGTTCAACAAAACGATGACAGTAGTAAATTAGACAATCTCTGCAAATTATTTCAAATTCACAGTGGTTGCAATTCTGGAATTTAAAGCCCCCTCCAGTCAGTATTTCTTCCTATTTAATGGTTAATGTTCTCTCTCAGTTCATCGTTTTTCCAACAAGCCATTTGGAAAACAACGATATGGATTTACAGTTTATCATTCTCATTTCTCTAACTCCAATTTGTCGTGTCTGAGCTGAAAGTTGCACAATCCACGGCCTCTAGACTTGTTCAAGGCTGCTGCTGATAGAAAAATACCCCAAAATATCCGAAAACTAAATTTCAACCGACAAACAAACACAGAAACGTGTCTGTTCGTCTGGGCCGGCAGGAATATACAGCGAGGAGAGTTAGTGACAGTCAGTGTGTTGTTAGATTTCACGTCAAGAAAAGTAAAATATAAATTGAAGACCATCTGTGAGCTATTGCAATAACTTAGGGGAGCCAACTCACAGACTTTGAGTTAGAATTAACTATAACATCAACGTTCACAAGCTTGGAGGAAGATGTATGACTACAACCATCTTTCTGCAACTTTGACCACAAAATTAATACAAAAATATTTGGCAGTGCAGCTCATCAACATTGTCAGGAAGACTCTGTAAAATAAGAAATATCATGAAAAAAATACACTGGAGGGTAGGCTTTAAAAGCTGATCTCAGAATCAACTTCCAAACAGGCTGCACAACATATGAAGTATCATGTGGAACTACTATTTGACCCAGATCTGACTGCTGCCACTGGAGTCATCCTTTTATGTCATATTTCCAGGGCTACAACAATGAATCGATAAAATCTATAAAAAAATTGTTCGTTGGCATTCGTTGGCTACAAATTTCATCATGGATTCGTTGTGCAACGCAATTTATGAGCCATTTACTTCACCCGCAGAGCTTTGTCTTATTATTGTAACAGAACATTCAAGCAGCAACCTGTTTTTTGGGCACTTATCTGCTCTGCTCTTTTTTATCCGATTCATCGAAAAAATTATCGACCGATTCATCGACTATTAAAATAATCGTTGTTTGCAGCCCTACATATTTCACTGACATTTGAACTAACTTTTTTTCAATCTTCTGTCTCCTTTCCATCAACTATCACTCATCATTTTTCTCCCACAGGGTCACGCTGCTCACTAGCACCAGTAGCCACTCATCTAGGTTGTCACTATGTCAATACACTGTCTCTGTTTGGCCTGGGTTTTCCTTAACAGTAGACATCCACTGGTGCATCCCCTCCTCTAAACCCTCCCCTGGTCTGTCTGCATGTACATTAGGTTCGTCTGACGGAGGATCTGGCGTCATCCACGGCCCAGCTGTCTCAACTGCAACTAGAATTCACAGCTCACCAGCAGAAGGCCGTGGAGCTGCAGAGTAAACTGAGCTCAGCGCTGCAAGACAGTGAGAGGCACTGCCAGTGCATAGTTGCGCTGGAAACACAGCTGAAAGGTTTGTGTTGTTTTCATTAGTTTAATCCAAGAGTCCTGCAATAACCCCACTTACATTAGATTTTTCTTTTTATTTAGTTTAACTTATTTATTTTTTATTGGGTCAAGCAAGATATGACTGGTGCGACAACAATATAAACTAGACCTCCAAGCAGGTATTAACGTGGTCCAAGCCTCCCGCTCAAGTCAGAACTTGCGACTTACGGACGTCCTGCATGTCGAGCCCACAAGACACAGATTGGGAGATTGAGATTTCTTGTCAATTAGAGTTATTATGGCCCATAAATGCACCACGTCCTGTTTTTCCTGCAACCTACAGGAAGTTATTCCTTTGTAACTTTTTTTGTATTATCAAAATGTTTTTTATACCGCTTAGTCGTGGGGTACGACAGATTCTATGTGCAAAATTTCATTCAGATCGGACTCTGCACCTTGAAGGAATGCGAAAAGTAAATTGAGCTTCTTTCGTGATTTTGCGAAAAATTATTTTAAGGCAGAAGTGGGTGTGGCCTGTATCATACAATTCAGCATATGTCAGGGAACGTGTACATGTAAGGATATATAATGTGTGACATGGTATGCGGGAGTTACAAACCAAATGCTCTCAAATTGATTATGGCGCCACCTACTGGTGGACATGTGTGAAATTTGGGAGACTTTCTCAGGGGCTTATGGAAAACATTTATTCTAAGTATGGTGTTGATAGGTGACTGTTATCAAGATATGCACCACTTCCTGTTTTGACTGTTACACACAGGAAGTTGTTCCTTTATAACTTGAGCAGTTTTTGGATTATAACAATTCTTTGAATAACTTTTTACTGTTTGGTTCCGTAGAATCTGTGTGCAAAATTTCATGCAGATCTGACTAAGCGCCTCGGAGGAGTTCGAAAAAGTAGAGACAGTATATTTTGCGAAAAAATCATTCCAGGCAGATGTGGGCATGGCCTATATCCAGAGATTCAGCTGAAGGCTGTGAACAGTTGTATCTTGGAATTTTTAATGCGCAACATAATATGTGGGAGTTATGGGCCAAAACGATTTCACCTCTATTGAAGCGCCACTCTCTGGTGGACATGTGTCAACTTTGTTACCATAACCCTAACCCTAGAAGCCATGCTTCTAGTCAGGAAACACTTGTATCACAATGCTGTGTTCATATGATTCAGAGCTGAAGGAGGCAGCAGAGAGGGCCCAGACTCAATACCGCTCAGAGAAGCAAAGACGCAAAGAGATGGAGCTGAGAGTCAACAACATGGAGGAGGAATTACAGGACCACAAGACTGATAAAGAGAGCCTAGAACGAGTAAGTATTCTGCTTTTCTACGTATGTCAGTGAAATTGGACAGTCTTTGGTTCTCCTGAGGTTATGCACTAATAACTGGTATCAGTACATATGGATATCTCACCATGGACATAATGTTTTGAAGATCTGTTCAGATTTTGAAAGAATTCTGGCAGAACTATGTCATGTAAATCTTGATAAACAGTTGCTTCCACTCGATTTTTAAGACGCTTTCAGAAAGGAAGAAGAAGTGGCAGGCTGAACGTCAGCAGCGGGATGAGGAGGTGGAGGAGCTCCGTAAGAGCAGCCAGCAGGAGTTGGACAACCTCAGAGTTCAACTTCGCAAGGCCAGGACCAGCACTGACAACACTGCGTCGGAACAGGTAGCATCCAATAAAAGGGCTCTACTGTAGGAATATGAATGATAATATGATGTTTTTCAGTTTGCTGTTGGTCTTCTCTCTAAATTTTCTGAAATATATTCCGGATATGCTAATAAAACATGTTTTTTATGGAATTGTTTATCTCAAGTGGCTACACTGTCAACATTGCTTTACTTAAGACCATTAATGGCATATATACCATTTATGTGTTGCAGTTGTTTCTGCAGCAGGTGGAGGAGGAGTGGAAGGGGAAGTGTGAGCAGATGTTGGCCTCTGCTAAAGAGCTTCACAGTAGAGAGCTGGCTGAACTAACCGAGCAGAGAGATGCCCTGCAAGACAAGCTAACCCAGCTAAAGGAAAAGGTAACCCAGCTCGCCATGATAAAACACAAACACACACAATTCCCAGGAGTCTGGAAGCTTTTCTCATTGCTTGTTGACTTAAGTTTGCACATTATCGTAACTGTATTGGTAACATTGATGATGTCATCACAGTAACATAGGAAATGTAGTGTACTTTGTTCATACTAGGGACTAAAAGTCAGGATATCTAGGTCTCAGCTGCATTGATTTGAATTTTGTCCAAAAGTACATGCATATTTTCTAACCTTGCTAACAGGACTTTTTACACGTTTACACATAAATGTCCAGGTACTGGAACAGATTTGTATATATTTTCTCAACAGTGCTGCTATTGGGTTTTTGAATTTTAATTTGTACAGAACTTTTGTTGGCCACAGGGGAAACTAACTAGTCATGATCAGGGAATGCATTTTCCTTTCTACACTTTCACACATGCACAGTCAAAGTCACTGTCATTGTATGTTCTCTTTAAGTACATAGCCTTGGAGCAGCAGCAAGGCAGAGCTGTAAGGGAGAAACTGGAGAAGAAACTGGACGGGCAGGAGAGTTCAGGAGACACTTCAGCAGAGGTGAGGAGTCGTACAATAAACAATGAACCAAGGGTGCATCACAGGTATTTCCTCCTGTTTTCCACCATGCATGAGAAGACTATTGCTGCGTTCCAAAGTCAAGGAAGGATCCTCAAACGGCTAAATTTGAAGGACACTACGTCATCGCTATCCGCCGAAGGACTGTTCCAATGTCCAGGATCCTCCGTAGGACAGAGTCCTTCTTTTGCCCAAATTCCGAGGATGCATATGTGTATCCTCCGTGCGCCCAGATTACCCACAAAGCCTTGCGCACACCGGTCGACCGGGGGATTTAAAAAATGGCGAGTGCAGAAGCAGTGACGCCGGTGGCAAAATATGCATTTAAATGTAAATATTTTCACTATAAAATCAATATTTGTTCAGTATGATAATAATATAGGAAGGAAACAGGAGCGCTGTAATTACAACAGACAATAGCGCCAATATCCGTTATTATTTATTTCATTATTATTTTTATCATTATTTATGTACATACATTTTAGAACGATTTTCAAGATACTGAAAGACATTACAGATTAGGGAGCACAGTTTAAAAAACGGAAAAATGTAGTTGGAGAAAGAAAGAATATATTGAGAAACACAAAATACGAAGAGCAGTCACACATTAGAAATGTGTGTGTGTGTATATATATACATGCACACTCTGAAGACTGTTCCATTTGGGCGTTATCCCAGTGATAGGAAGGACTCTCGCCTCGTCTCTGGAGGACCCGACTCTGAAGGAAGGATCCTACCAAGGAAGGATCCTTGACATTGGGAAACAGCATATAACTTTGTCACAGTGCAAGTCACAGAAAAAAAATGATCAGCAATAGCTCATTATTACCTCCAGATGTCAGTAGAGGATAGCTGAGCCGCCAATCCCTCCTACCTTTAGTTCCCAGCTTGCTTTCACCAGCCAACAACAGGAAGCAGAGCCTACAGGGGATAGGACAATATGATGAATGCTTGCACATTCTAATACAATGAAGTACAGCCATCCTGCAGTAAAGTCTGCCTTTGAGTTTATTATATTCAGTAAATTATGGAGACTGTGTCAAACAGATTTTTGATTCTACTCATTGACAATTTGTGGCAGATCATTATGGTCTTTTTATTGCTTCCAGACTTTTATGACAATGCTGAAAGCAACACAATAATTCTAACCTATCTTAATAAATGTGTGATTTATTTAAGTTCTGTTGTATTGTCCTGCATTAGCATACTGCAGGTGTTCCTGTTTTGAATGTATTAGTATTCTTTCTTGTAATTGTTTGACAACCTGTAAACAAAACTGCTATCATTCACTGATTTTAACAATGCATCCGGGTATGATGTCATTTATTTTTTTTAGTTGAGGTACAGCTTTTGTTTGGGTTTGATGGCTGCTTTTTGAAGATGGTTGTTTTGTTGACATAAGGCCTTTTTATGTCTGTGACAGTACTCATCACGTTTTCAGCAATGAAATTGAAGCCAGCTGTGTGTCCTTGCAGGTGAAGCGTGTGATGAATGGAGTGTTTCATTCTCTGCGAGGGGAGTTTGACCTGGATGAATCGTACAGTGGAAAGACTGTGCTGGGGGTTATTGTAACCACCATTAAAGTAAGTGCATTAAGGAGACCAAAATGCCAAAGCAGCCTTTCTGTGGCAGTCTGGGATGTCAGGAATGAAAATAAATCTGATTAATTTTGTCCAAAATATGCAGGCGTCTTAAATAAGTGATGATTCAAATAGCTGGCTAATATGGTAAATTGGTGTATTTTAAGAGAGAAGCAGTTTTTCAAACAGACCATAAACCCGTTCCTACGGAGCGATCAAAAAGGGCTGCAAAAAGTACCCAAAACAGCATCTGTCATATGATTGGTCCACACTCTAGATGTCTCTCTATTGGCTAGTGAAACACACTATTTTAATCCTTCAGTCTGAGCAGGATACCTCAACCTGAGAGGACGTGCTTGTTGTGCGAGCGCATTAGATTCGAGAGTGCAAACGTTAGATCTGAGAGCGCATAGGACGTATTTTAATGCGAGCGAAATGTTTGTCCAGGATGAAGAAATGTGAGCACAAGCATGTGATTTTTGAGTTCAAGCACAAATTTTGTAAGAAAGCTGCAGAAATCTGAGTGCAAGCACAAAATGTGAGCACTAGGAGAATAAATCTGAGCATGAGAAGGAGCTGTGTCACTGAAAAGGAATAAGATCGTGCTGAAAATCGACACTCTTGAATAAGGATAGGATAATTCTTCCATTCTTCCATAATCCTGACACTCAGTATGCCCAATGTTAGGTGTGAAGCAAGCCAAGGCATATATCCAATTTTAAGGTTTAGACTGACAATATTTCTATGAGTTAAGGTAATCTTGTGTGCATTAATTGGAAAGCTATGCAGCATTTCATTTGTGAGTGCTTTGGCTTGCTAACGCAGGGCTAACATTAGATTTATAGGTGACCTTTCCTAGACATAGAAAGCTAAAGTAATCCTTCAACATGCTAGCTAGCTTCAAGCAATTTGTTAGGGTTTCAGCTCTCGGTTTAATATTGCACGACCGTTTATTTCCTCTCGGCTGGGCGTGGTTTTAGAATGAGTGGAGGATGATGCATTGCGTTCAATTAACTATAATTGGGGGCGGATGAAACACACTGGCAGATTTTGAATTTTGAAGAAAAAAAAAAATTGTACCAAGCATATTTTTCATGATCCTTCTTGAATCATATTTTCCCAGAATGTAACGCTGCAGCTGCTTAGTGGCACGGACGGATCCTCAGTGAAACCAAGTGAGAAGGAAGAGGAAGAAGAAGAAAGTGGTGACGTGAAACAGAGACAGGATGTTGTACAAAATGAACATTTGAATGGTGACAGAGAAGAAAAAGAAAAAGAACATGAGGTTGAAACAGATTCTCACCAAGTCAGTGAGGAAGTGGCAAAAGAGGAGGAGACGAAGAAAGCAATTGAGTCAAAGGCACAAAGGCAGGCAGAGGCAGTCGAGGCTACTGATCGCAATTCTGTCTCTCCTACTGAAC
>CAFUXE010000281.1:324274-350239 GCA_903364295.1 Serranus cabrilla | reverse complement strand
AATATAAGCATTATCTGTGAATCAGGAAGTTCCACAAGTAAGTAACCCTTTATAACGTTTGGACACAGCTTCATAAAACTAATAGAAGAGAAATTAGTTTATTGTTCCATTAATCTTATTAGCAATTTAAATTCCATTAGCAATGTATTAATCCTCTATGATTAATAAAGCAATTTTGGGCAGCTTTGACAATAATTTAATCCTAGTACAGTTATTTAAAATATCAAATAAAATCTGCATGATGAAAACATACTAGGCAATGTCATAATTTGTTTTTTATAGATGTTTCTCATGTCAATACCTCACACTCAGTGGCAACCTATGGGGAGGGAGGTGAATATTAATAAGCCACAATAAACTCATAAATCATTTTGACTGCGGATACGCCCCCTGCTCTCTTATTGGCTGCTACGCCGTTCATGTCGGTTACGTCCCCCCTTGGTAATTTAAATAGCCCCTTGCGCAATTTGATGAATAGTGTCGCTGTCAAAAGCGTTCGAAACAGATGAAGGAACATTGATAGATGGACAGCTGGAACAGAGAGGACAGGAAGAGAAGCTGCGTCATGTCTCCTCCTCACGAATACATGTAGTTATTTATCTTCGGAGCTGTATGTCGGTCAGAGTTTGCTCAACTATTGCCGTCACCGTGCCGTCCCGGGCTTACTGTTGTGTTGCTTTGCCTTTTTTCTGGAAAACTATGGAGACCAAAACATGTCAAGTCCAAGTGCTACAACTGTAAGCGTGTCGAAGTTCTTCTGTATATTTGTCTGCCTTGTCAAACTTCAGCGCAGGAAGAAAACCTTTGGCTCCACCAGGTAACATGCCTCTTGTTTTTCCTCTTTTTTTTCTGTCTCTGTGCGCGCGCATTTCTGAATACAGTTTTCCTTTTGTACCTCCTGGTTGTAAATATCATGTCAGTTAAGCTAACAGAATTATATAGACCTACTATATAGAGCTACTATATAGGTTAGAACTATTAGATGCGGAATAATATACTTTTAAATGCTTCGAGTATTACATTTAGGCCCATTACTGCTATTCTAAGCGACTTTGAGCATCTTTAAAATCCTTATATAAATCCGATCAATTATTATTAGCATTACCTTTCCCAAAGTCCAATTGTGACGTTCGCCTTTTACTCCTGCACATCAAAATCTACCGCTTAAAACAATGTTAATGCCAGTAAATGCCTTACCCTCGTTCTACTAGTCAAATAAAAAATAAGATTCATTGAGACAAATTGACGTTATAAAGCTATGATGAACAAAATTGTAATCTATTTTATGTGAAATATTTGTATGACTTACCCCAGGAGACAATACAATTATTCTTCGTGTTGATCAGCGTGTTAGTGTCGAGGTCAACCTGTTACAGCTAAGTGGCCATGTTCAGTTGCAGTCATGCAACATGAACCTGGTCTGTTTGTCAGAGCAAGTGGACTTGTGTGTAGTTGTATATACAAAAAGGAGTTTACTGAACATCTGCTTATAATTACTATCAGTTAATATCCACCAGTGAAAAAATAAATAAATAAAGTTTACACAGAAAGACTATGTCTCAGTATAGAAGTATTTATGTTATCAGGGAAAGGTGGAAAAGTGAACATTGCTGCTTTAGCTGTTATACCTGTCTTAGTTGTCAAACCTCTCTTCTCTGTGTCAAGGAGCCTTTGAGGGCCCATATCAGCATGGTGAACAGCCAGGTGTCAGGGATACCGCCGACCCCCAGGTCATGCGCAGGATGTGGAGGAAAGATTGCAGACCGCTTCCTGCTCTTCTCCATGGAGCGCTACTGGCACACTCGTTGCCTCAAGTGTTCTTGCTGCCAAGCCCAGCTGGGGGACATTGGCACCACCTGCTACAGCAAAGGGGGCATGATTCTGTGTCGGAGTGACTACATCAGGTGAGAGGAAGGAAGAGGTGGCAGAGGAGGAGATAGGAGAAGGAGAGGAACCTGCTGGTTTTTTTAGATTTTGGAAGCTGTACAGACTGAGCAATCTGTGCTTTTGTGTTTGCAGACTGTTCGGGCACAGCGGGGCGTGCAGCGCCTGCGGCCAGTCGATCCCAGCCAACGAAATGGTGATGAGGGCGCAGGGAAATGTTTACCACCTCAAGGTAAATCCCCAGCTCTCACATCACCGCGCTTTGACTCCCGCTGCTCGTTTGACAGAAACATCTGGGATTTGGTGGGGACGCAGTAAGATGGGAAGAAGTGTCCCCACAGTATTAGGAGAAAAAATAGTTGTGCCTTCCATCTTTTTTTTTTTTTTAACCTCATGTACTCACCTAAACTTTGATTGAGAAATCATTTTTAAATAGCCGATTAGATGACGGTGTTTAATATTTTAATTGATAATATCCGTCTAGTTTTGGTTGCCCACATCAGGTGCATTTCATCACCAAATTTTGAACTTTTGATATCATTGATATGAATATGTATGTGCTTTACCTGCCTGAATTTGATCTATTTTCATTGCTCTCTCTGCCTCTCTCTAGTGTTTCAGCTGTGCCACCTGTAGAAACAGACTGATGCCCGGCGATCGCTTCCATTACATCAACGGTACAATCTTCTGTGAGCACGACAGACCCGGCCCTGTCTTGCTTAACAGCCACCTGCCCCCCCTTCAGAGCAACTCTGTGCTGACAGACCAGAAGGTGAATAAAAGGGTCAACAGGTTGTTGACGTGACACTACAGAACCACATGTAATATTGTTCTAGATGGTGTAGCATGAATCCACACATGGATATCACTTTGCTGTAATTTGAATAATAGAATATGTTTATTCCCCTGGGGAAAATGGCTGTCACAGCAGGACGTACCCTTAGTATAAAGAAAACATGCAGCAAAGTTGGTAAAAAAAAAAAATCAGAGTTTTTATTTGCTTCATGCAATCAACAATGTTTACACTGCAACGTGTCCTATAATGAGTAGGTATGATAAAAACACTACTGTTGCAAGAATCATACAAATGTTGTGCATTTTTCAGTATTTGCATGTTTTTATACTTTCATAGGAAAGTATTATACTTTTACTTCCCTACATTTATGCTTGCCACTAAAAATGTCAGTAGTTACTTTACAAACTAATATTTATTTTCCCACCAAACACTCTGTTTCAGATTAATCAGATATTTTGTTTAATTACCTCCACCTTGATCAGCGACAACTTAAGGATCCTACTTACATTTTAGGGCCTCAGTTGATACACTGCAGTATTATGATATATAATAACATAACAGTGACAGGCAATATTCTGCTGCATATGGAGCAATTTAACTTTTGATACTTTGAGTACATTTTGCTCATCAATAATTGCTTACATAGTCATAATGGAGTTTTTTATGTAGTGTAGATATTGCTACTTTTAAATCGGAATAATTATTTTAGCTCAAATTAAATACAATCGTATATGATTGAAGAACATATATATATATAGTTTATTTCTTTACAATGCTCTTTACAACTAGTTCAATATCATAATTCTAACAATTCCCTGTTTGTTTATGATATATTAGATTTAATTCTGTTTCTTTATCTGCTGGGGGGCTTTGTAGTTCCACAACCAAAAGGCCATAAAGATGAATCAGCTGTGGCGGTGACCCTGACTCCTTCCTCTCCCTATTGTCTTGCCTACAGGTATGCTGAGCAGCGGTGCTGCTCGTTGCCGTCGCCTTTCTGCTCCTGTCGTTGATGTTGTGGATTCTCATCGCTGCCCCCCGGCCACTCTTCCCAAGGGAGGATGCAGTTTCTCACCAAGATCCCCTTCATCACTATACTACAAACTCTATACACTGCATTCAAAGTCACATTTATGTTGTGTTCAATGTGAAAGTTGTCTGTGCGTCATCAAAGACTCAGAGTGTTTGTGGACTGCACTGACAAAAAGGGCCTCTTCGGACATCGAAAAAGCAGCGGCAAAACAATGACGAGAGCCTGCGCCAACTGGAAGAGGGAATAAAAGATGCTTGAATGAACGTTTAATGGACTGCTGTAAAATGCCTGTCAAAGCTTATCTCGTGCCATGTGGCATTATTTCCCCTGAGCTTCAGTGTTTTTAATGAACTCTTGATCTCTCTCTCTTGTATATGTAAATCTGAGATTTCACACACTGAGGATTGAAAATAAAATTGGTGTGAGGCAAAGATTGTGAGCATCTAAAAAATGTTCGGTCACAGGAAACCTTGCAATTAATTCAAAAAAAATATAGGTGCACAAAGAACTGAAAAGATACCAGTGAAGGTTTTTTTCTGTAGTTTTATTTTTTCAAGAGAAGCCTGTGGAATTGGTAAAAAAAAAATCAGATTTAAAAGATGTTCCTGTAACATCACAAAGCAAGCCGAGGTCATTTTGAAGCCCCTTAGTGGCATTAGAGTGGCATTGTATTGCATGGTACCTAGCAGGGTGGATGTGACTGTCTCTCTTGCTCTCTTTAGCCCTGTATGGTGAAAACATGCCTGATTACCCCAAGGAATGGAATTAGGGGGCTTGAGCTCTGACCATTTACAGAAGCAATTAAACATGAGCCCTGTATCTGTGCTGCTGGAGCTCTTGGGAGGCTGAACTTGGGGCATATCCCGTGGCTGACTGGCTCTGTGGCTGTCTGCTTCTAACAAAAGCCTAATCTGAAAGCAGCATAATTAAAGGGGAGTGGTCCCATCTACATCCAGGGCATTTGAAACAATCTGATGTATTTAATGTTTACCATGTTCCAATTAAAGTTTCAACACACACTGGTTTGTTTCCCATTGCAGCTCTTTGTTCTCCACCACTCTCTGCATGGCTTCTGAAAATGATTTTCCCGAGCTTGCATCTAATTCGCTTTACCTCCGTATGCCTTTTAATGCTATGTAAAAACTCTTGGCATACCGTCTGAGGTTGGGAGTTAATCTTAGTGTGATAGCAGCAGTGGGAAGCAGAAGATAGGATCTGCTCTACTTTCACACCTTGCCTGGGAGCATGGCAGCCATCAAACTCACACCTTAATGCGCTTAGCTATTTCAAAACGTCCCACTTGTCATGGTAGGTGCTGATACTGCATCAATTATTTATTCCACGTCTGATCAAGAAGCGTCACACAAATTCATTAACGTATGCAAATGATCACAATTACAATTATCTTTGTATCGTGATGGTGAAGAAATAAAACCTCGGCACATTCCCGAGTCCCACCGCACCACAAGTTACACTTTGCATTCAAACTAATCAAGCCTCATCTGCCTTTTCCTAATTAGCCGGAACG
This sequence comes from Serranus cabrilla, assembly GCA_903364295.1. NCBI lineage: Eukaryota > Metazoa > Chordata > Actinopteri > Perciformes > Serranidae > Serranus > Serranus cabrilla. Next base: position 344,998 of record CAFUXE010000281.1, on the reverse strand, counting down.
TTTTCAGATGCCAATTAGCAGGTCTCATGAAAAGGCTCTTTGCCATGAGGCGTTGTCTTTTATCAGAGCTTCTGCAGGTGTGTGGCTCACCATGTAGCCTGTGTCATAGGAAAGTGTTTATTCCTGCTAATTAATCATATTAACACATGCAGATGAGTGTAATTGCCTGAGCTCCTCCACCTCACACTGTGTGAAGACACAAGATAATGCCAGGATATTTTTACATGCTCATGATGAAGAGGAAGAATACTGCTGAAGCCTCCTTCCAGCCCAGACACTCCTGTGATATAGATCCAAGATGGCTGCCCTCCTTCAGCCCAATCCCCTCCTGATGCTGATCTGCTGGTCTGTCAGCCAGAAGCTCTTTCAAATGGCTCGCCAGACGGAGTGTTTGGAATCGAATGATGTGCTGGCGTTAGCTTACACATCTCTGTGTTGGTTCAGTCTGCTTTGTGTCACCAGATGTAAACTAAAGTCTGAACAGCAGGAAAACACAAGGACTCGGTTTCCACGTTAGCTGAACTGCTACTAGGAATGTTTTCTAAATTTAATAATTAAACTCTCACTTTATTTTCACTTTCATTCTGACATCATCTTTAATGTCGAATAATGCTCATTGCATTGGTATTTTTAAGATGCGTGTCTTTGAGATTAGGCTACTTGTTATTAGCGTGTTGTTATTAGTGTGTTGTTATTAGCGTGTTGTTATTGCTATTAGCGATTAGCGACTGTTAGCTTGCAGAGATGCTATGCTGATGGAGTATCAATAGTCATATTAAACTGTACTAAAGTAGTTATTCTACCTTTCTGTATGATGTGGAGTTTAACAAACCATTCAGCTCACTTTTTGTAATGTGTAAAGTAATCTATTCGCTGCCATCACAAACCACCACAGAATGAGTGAGTGTTGGCCTTGGCCCCGCCGGAATAACTGTTTTGAGCCCCTTTGTTACATTTCATGTTGGTGGTACATAATGAATAAATAAGCACATATAAGGAAGTATTTAGGAGGGCTAGAAATGGTGGCTTTTCTCATGGAAATGGCTCCGATGATGGCAAGTAGCAAAAGGAATGTGATGCCCCCTTAGTTTTTGGGAGATTGTGGTGGTATAGTGCACAATTTGAATAGAGTATTGAGAGAGAGAGAAAGACAGAAGGAAAAGAAAACAGATAGCACAGATGGCCATTGGTAAGTGAAGAAATGGATAAGTGATCATTTAAGTGACTTTTGACATTTTTAATCACCATGCAATATGTGCAGGGTTCATCAGTTCAGTTGGGCGCTTCAAAGAGTTTGTAGCCAGCACCATCGTCTCTATGGTGGCTACAAACTCTCACAGTAAGGCTCTGACTGGGTGGTAGGAACAGCAATGTGAAAGTAGTGTACTGTACACAGTGTCATCCATCATCAAATCATTAATATTAAAACAGTTACTAACTTTGAGCCAAAACTTGGTGTATTTAGATTGGTGCAGTTTTAGCCCAAGCTTTCAGTGTGTTGGATGGATTATGGATATAAGTGATTCTACATAACTGAAAAAAAAGCATGTAAACTGACAGTTAAGGATGTCAGAGGTGGTTCATGTGGAGTTTGTGCTGTACATGAATGCTGATAAACAGGTTTTGTCCACCCTTAGGCACTTAGCTCAACGTAAGTATGTTTGTTGTAAAACCGCCATCTGGTTGTCACCATTTTCAAAATGCTAGCATGTAAATGTAATGGTAGTGTGTTGAAAGATTTTTATGGCATTTAGCTGTGCTGACAATCCTTCTGAAAGCTGCTATGGCTGCCAAAACTATTTATGGTAGCTTCAATCCCAGAGCACCAGATGACTGTTGCGAAGTAGCTACGACAACTAACATGCACCTTATATGTCTTAACCACAGTGTGTTCATAGTGTGATTCCTGAGTCCTCTTTGAATTTGCTGAGGTCTCCAGTGCGGCGCTGCATACCCCGCATTGTATTGTAGTGAAACATGAGACACTGCTGGAACATGTAGGAAGTGAGGCTTGTTGCAGCCATAACTCACTGCCTTCAGCATGGGAGTAGAGGAGCATAATGACAAAGAGAGCGACTTTACAACTCTGAACCTCATACAGGAATGTCAGGGAGGGAGAGGGAGAAAAGTTCTCCTGGCCAATCGGAACGCTTTGAATAATTAAAGTGATCGGCTTAATTAGCTCAATTACGTTAATTTGACCACGGAACACGGCCATATGGTGAAAGGAAACAAAAGAGGGGGGAACTAATTAAAAGTAAAATAATGAGGATTTTAATTAACTGGCTCCCCAGACAGCAGAGCGCAGGGATCAGGAGCCTGCTACCATAATTAAAGTGCTGTAACGCTGGCAACATCTCTCCTCTCTTTCTTATATCTGTGAGGGCTCTATCCATCTAATTAAATCTGTAAATAAATTAGCAACATTGAGGGTTCCTGCTTGACTTAACACCGCCTGCAATCCACCCCCCACCTTCCCAATAACACGCTCACCTTACTTTCAGCACATTGCGCCACCCATATGTAGGCAAAGGTTGAGCGAAGGTCTGTCATTAACACAGGGATGTTGGTGGAGGATTGTGTGTGTGTGCGTGTGTGTGTGACAGAGAGAGAGAGGGTTTCAGTCTATCATGTTTGTGCAGGCTGATGCTTGTGTTTGCTCCCTTTCATAACCCCGGATTCTGTTTTGAAGCTCTATCTGCTAGGAAACACTGTCTGACAGATCAGAGGAGGCCAAAGCGGAGGTGACTGCAGCATCACCTCCTTACACCTTACATGTTCAGGCTGAAGCCAGCCGCCATGCATGTTCAGTATGTGCCATCTGGGCTTCCATTTTTCCTTCCCTAATACCTCTGTGTCTTCCTGCTAACGTTCAGCCTCTCCTGTGCTCCTCTGTTCAACCTGCCCCTGGCCTTTTTCTTCTTTCTCCCCAGTTCACACAGCCCCAGTCAACCTGCAGAAGCCCCAGCCTGTGGAAGCAGCAGCTTTTTCATTAAAATGCATTCAGATTGACAAGAGACTTATTTGCATATTAAATTAACAAGCACTTAAGAGTTCTGAGCGAACTGTTACACTGCCAGCTCCTAGTAAATGAGGAGCAAGCGAGCATTCGACTGTCATTACCCACGGCTGTCACTGTTAGACACGGTTGAGGAATGGTTTATTCAGAGATAGAGAGACACGGAGACAGATAAAAATGACAGAGTCAACAAATGTATTGCCTCTTCCACCTCCACTGTCCCAACTATGGTTAGAATGATCCATCGTTTAATGACAATAAGGCTGATACTGGTTTATCGTGACAAACAGTCAGTGCTGCCTATATATGGAGTTATTATATAATTGATCAATGCTACGCTGGTAGTCTTTGGAGGGAGCATTGCCTAATAATTAGCAGTTTCGATTTCACATATGTTCTATTAGTTGCAATGGAAGTCATGTTAGTAGTATTATTATCTTAAAAATGTGAAAAAATAATCATCTCTATGATTAAATCTGTATCTAACAAAAGCTTTGATGTTAATGTTCTTAGGGTCTTCATGATCAAGTCCAAGATGTTTTTAATATTAAAGGACAATAGCTGCAAGTACCGTTTCAAACAGACTTTGTGATGAATATGTTGTCACTGCAAATCCAGCACAGCACATTTCATTCATACAAAGAAACCATCCTGAATCACCACATGGCCGTTAACTTGTCCTCTAAAGCCACTCTCTGGTTTGGTCTGCACCAGCTCCATTACTTCACATCAGCGGTCAGTGTATAAAGTTTATTTGTCTTTCCAAATCGTAGTCACATAAAGCATTTTCATTGTGTAATGTAAAAACACGTCAACCGCTGATCCACCGGGACACCCCAATTCTTTTAAGGTTTTTACAGATATATTGTTGATATCAAACAAATCATTTTGAGACATGTAGCAGGTTTTTCCTTGACAGTAATGACTACATAGCAGTAATCTCAAGAAATACCATTTTCGATAGATATAACACTCCACTCCAGCACTCCATCAATAGAATCAAGATAACCTATATGTTTATGTTTTGCCTTGTTAGGTGAGCACCATAGAATGTAAAAATATTGGACGTAGCCTCCGTGACGTCACCCATAGGTTTCTGAAAAGCGTAAATGAAGCCTTTTGGGCGTTCCCAAAGTTGCTTTTTTGGCAAAGCTGACTTCACCCAAGTCCCCATATAGGCAGAGAGCTGAAGCTGAGGCGGGCTCATGGACTAAAACACACCCACTTAGCGAGCTAACTGAGGCTAAGGAGCTAGGCTATATGCTACTCTGATGATACCGATGCTATGCCTGCTACGCGGATGCTACATGCCTCTCTGAGTTGCTGTCATAGGTTGCCGCCACTCGTTAATTAAAGAGCTACATGTGGACTGATATACCAGATAAAAAATGGAACACAGACTTCTTTGACGGTCTGTTAGGACAATCAACAGCACAGCGAGACATTTTAGCAATCCAATGTTCTACAGTCTATGAAATGGACGGATCAAGTTCAATGCGTCGATTTAGCTGAGTCATTAGCTAAGCCGTGGGGCCAAGCCAGCTAGCGGCAGCTAGCGGCTAGTGACGCACAGCACCGTTATGTCACTTAAAGCAGAACACCCTTAATTATGCCGAATTTCACAAAATTAAACTAGTGAGATATAAAAAAATTCCCCCCTCAGAGTTGTCCTGGAGGGGGACCTTTTCTTTTGAGAGTTTTTTTGAACCAGGCTGTTTTTATAATTTGCTCCCGTCTGCAGCCTGCCCCTAGCGGCCAGTCGTTTTTTGGCACTTCCGCATAGGCTTCACTGCCCCGTGCCAGAGGTTGCCGCTTGGTGAGCACACAGGGGTGTTGTATGAACCCTTGCAGGCTGAGAGAAACCTGATGGAGGGCTTCTCACTGCAGAGACTCACAGACAGCAGAAGGCAAAGTGATTGAAGTACCAGTTTACACCCCTTTTCCCTGAAGTGTTCCGCTGATAGAAAAACGACACCATCAGCTCAGTATCTACACTGAAAGGCATGGTAATGCAAGATTTGCTTTGTCCTCTTGTATAATTTTACTGCAATAATAACAGCTTGAACAACAATTTGATCTTGGACAAAGTTTGTCTTGCAAAAAATTAATGATGTTTTCATGTCAGTGTCATCAGGTTTGAGAAATTTCTCCAAATAAAGCATACAATACATTGACGTAAAACAGACCTTTGTCACTTAATTAGAAAAAAAAATCTTGCAACAACTTGGTTTACAATGGAACAAGTGTTTAATCGAACAGGCCTCCTTAGCAGGGCATCAATTATTTGCAAGAAGCTGCCAAACTTCCTCACTTCCTGAAAATCACTCCAGATTTTTCTTCAAACTTGCCTCTACTTTGTATTCCATCTAGTCTTTATTTTAAATTTAAACGTAATTATTCAATGATTTTAATTATTATTTTTCTGTTCTTATGTAGTGATTTTATCTGCCTTTTTCTGTCACTGTAACGCACTTTAAATTGCCCTGTGTATGAATTGTGCTCTACAAATGAACTTGCCTTGCCTTGCCTTTGTTTTTGTGTTTGATTGATTGCTATCCTCTTTCTTATTGTCATTCTATTATGTGTTCATTTTATTACTGTTCTATATGATTTATAATCGGTTCATTTTATCATTGCTGTTGCATCACTTTTTCATTTTGGTATATTGCTTTTACTCTTATGGCACTTTGTAACTTTGACTCAAAAAGTCCATTTTAAATAGTTAAAAAAAAGTTATTTTTCAGTCTGGTGGAGTGGAAAACAAGTGGAATTTGTCTGAACCTACACAACAGATTTTCCACTGGAATGTATTTTATTCTAATATGATAGCTTGAATTGTGTTTGCTGCTATAACAGTTATTTCCAATATGGGGTATCTCCCCTTCGTCTCAATAAGCCAGCAGAGAAACCTTACCTTTATTTCGAGCAGGGAACGGTCAAGAAATAGAAAATAAATAAATTTGAAGATTTCTCATTTAGCTTAGCTAGACATGAAGAAGCCTGATTTATCAGACTACAGTATTCTGGACTGACACAAAGTGAGAAAGCACCTTGTAAACATGCCAAAAGATTAAAGTCTGAGAAGCATCCACTGACCAAATTACCAACTTAGCCTAGTGGACAGAACTATGGTAAGTGTTTTGGGTTGCCACCTCTCACCAAAAAAAAATATGTGAGATCTATGTAACATCTGTTGTTAGTTAAAATGCCAAATACAACACCTCCATTGTTTGCAGAAGGCGGGCACCTGAAGGACTGGTATCCCGGAACCTGAACAATTAAAAGTGAAACTCTCCACAGGTCACGATATCACGGTATGTATATGACTTATTTTTAATTTGCGTGATGTTATCCTTTAAAATTTGTGCTTGTGTGACAAAGGCTCATACCCTCAACTTATTTTAACATTGTGTAATGGCATAGTCTGTCCAAATGTTTTGCTTATGTAATGTAATGTAGTGTAATGTAAAGTGTATTCATTGCTTTAACTCTTCTTAGGTCCTCCACTGTCATGGAAATCTTAGACACAGTCACAGTCTTGCCCAGCAGGGCTGCCGCCAAGCATCACCTTCATCATTAGAGGAGGAACAGCCAAACTGTTGTCAGATGAGCGTCTGGGGATCAAGCTCTCCTGTTTGTCTTGAGACAGGTTTTACGATAGTAGAGCTGGGAAAGGCCAGGCCCTCATCAACCCTCCACTCCCCCAAACCAGGTGGAACACACATGCGTTCATTAGCGCCCTTTAATGAGGAGCAGATGCAACAATGCTGCCTCTCACTCTCTCACTCTCTCACACAAGAGCCGTGCATAAAGACAGTCACAAACACATGCTATGGGAGATCATGTAAGCAATGATAAAATTTATTTATATTCACACATAAACACACATAATGGCTGCCATTCATAAAGAAAGATTGTCTCATTTTAAAGTATATAAATTCTCACACATGTCCATATTAAATTGGTGTGTGCATGTACTCCACACACACAGCACCTCCCGTGCATTGGCTCATTCATTTAGTCCTATCAGAGGTGGTGGATGGTGGGTGTGGGGGGCTCTTTCACAGCTCAGACGGGTGGGCCTCATTTGTCCAATTTAGATGAATGACTGAGATCATATATCATTCCCTTTATGTCAGACTATTTTTATCTTGGAGGAAGTAAATGCAAGTGAGCTGTAGGAGCCAGAGAAATGCCCCATCTGTGGATCTGGGTTGGGCGTTTACTGGTGTGATAGGCTGAACTTCTAGTCATTGAAGTATATTGTGGAGAGGGGAGTCCATGCTTTAAATTTTTTACCAAAAGTCAATAAATGCACCCAATTCAGACCTTATCACACTATTGAAAGGGTGTATATCAGCACAAGTATGGGTAAGTAGGGGCCTAATCTGCCTTCTGGTAGGTTTAGAGGTTGTTATCAGCTCATTAAATGGCTTGCTTGCTGTTACACTTTCAGCTTTTAGGGTACAAAACTACTTTTCTATTTATTACAAAAAAAAGTTTGTTGTTAGCCTTATCAAAGAAGTTTTAAAAAAAATGAATTAATGGATGTTAATGATAAAAGTAATGTAGCTAGAAGGACGATTTAGAGGGAGATGAAGATCATAGTAACTATTCTTGGTTAAACAGAGATCAAGAAGTTGATGGCAAATTGCATTTTTACTTTGTAAACAAATGAGATGCATGTCAGTGAGTGAGCTTATGAGATTTTTAGACAAAGCTATATGAACTGCTTACATTCTTTATACTGAAATAGGCTAACCACGTGCTGACAGCAATGTATTTAACAGGCAGACGTACGATAAAGCTTTTCATTTCACTCTTGGAAAAAATGCAATTAATAAAATTTCCCAAAATATAAATATTTCTTTATGGGTAACATTGGACCTGAATTGTAGATCTGACTTAAATTGTTCCTTTCTTAATATAGTGATAAAATCACATTAGGTGTATTATTACTGTCTCCTTCCAGTGAAAACCTGTACTGAACCCCTAACCCTTATAGGGACGGAAAAAAAACCTTAATTGTATTTTAGTGGTTACTTAAGTTTCATGGCAGGCAGTTTCACATACTATAGACCAGCTTGCATCTGGAATATGGAAATCACTGCTAATATATTGCACACGCAGTAACAACACTGTTATGGACATAAACCTTTTCCAAATACATCTGTTTTGAAAACTAGTCTGTTGTTTTGTCATGGGGTTTCCAACCCTGGCTGCTTTCTACTAGAGAGCCAGGCTTTAAAGCCACAATGCCCTTTTTGCCCATTAAAGTTAACTCACAACATCCCAGCTTTGTTCCCTAATTGAGGCCCCTGAACTGGGGGAGCAGGTGGTTCAGACTACCACGCTGTGAGGAGACTTGGCACCCCCTGAGCAAGCTGAAGCATCAGCAAATTAAGGTAGGAAAAACAATATATGAGATGCATACATTACACACTGTAATACACAGAAACACAATTAAAAAGTCAGTTACAAAGTTAAAGAGTGAAAACAAAAATAACTGCAGAAAATGTGCATGTGAATAGCACATAAAGGTGTAACCCTAAGTTCACAGTGAATTTCATAACTTATCAACATTTAATCAGCTGGGGACCGGTTAAGCTGACAGTCACTAATATTAAACTAGAAAACTAGAAACTAGAACTACAAAAGCACTCGGAGAGGCAGCTCAGCCCCCCCTCTGCAATCTCCGTGGGTGCTCCGACCCTGAAGCACCCACGCCTTTGCTCGTAACCAATGATAGCGTCTATGGATCACCCCCAAAATCACTTTTTCCTTGTATCATTGCGGACATTTCCTGAAAATTTCATCCAAATCCATTCATAAATTCTCGAGTTATGTTGCTAACTAACCAACGGACAGACAGACAGACAGACAGACAGACAGGTAATAAGTGTGATAGTATATGTGCTGAAATTCGAAGCATGTTGTGGGGAATCAGACGACTGTGTTGAACTGCAGTGACAGTCCACTGCCAAGAGGTTACAGTAACTACCTTAGTCTAGAAAGTTTACATTTTACAACTTACAATATTACAATATTTCGTCTTTCCATAACTGCCAGTTTGGACACTTTAGGTCAACCTTTACAATATGATCTTTTCTGTTTTCCTCAGTTGTAGCAGTGGCAAATTCATCACTGAATTGTAGATTTTAGTAATTCTTTAACACCACCATGATCATTGAACAAATGGATGAATGGGCAACACTTTAGTATACATTCATTCATTGTACATTGTGCATTCAATAACCAATGAGTGAAAGAAAACAATGGAACTATTGGGAATCTCATCTTCTGCTAAGCCTATGATTATCCTGTTTCATGTCATTCATAGTTTTCTGTTTTATTTTTAAATACTCACCATTGCTTTTTATTTCAGTTAACTTCAGTTTCTGGTCTTGTATGTTTCCATGGACAGGGGAGGAGCAGGGAATCTCAGGGGGTGGCCTTGGGGATTGAGAAGGAAACTTAAGGTGGACAACCTTAGGGGGACAAAGAACAACCACTCTGGAGGGTGGACAGATAATGGTCTGATGGGCAGAGCAGGTGTGGAAGGTGACTAGAGTGCTGGGAAACCTCTGGGGAATGAGCAGGATGACAAGATCAGTGGAGCACCTCATGAGAACCATCAGGGTGTTGATGATATTGGCAGAGCTGCTCTGGAGGTCAGCAACAAAGCCAGAACCGCTCTAGAGGATGACTCACAGGTCAACAATGAAGATGTGACCCCTCTGGAGGATTAAGGCAATAACTGCATTGCAGGATGGCCACTGAGACCAGATCCCACACACAATCATGGCACATCTCTTAAAAACAGTCATGGAGACAAGGTGTAGCTGGAACACGGCCATAGAGACAGGACACAACTGAAGGATGACTCTGGGACATGGGGTCAGGAATGCAGCAGTAACTATTTACCAACAGGACAGCCAAGCCAGAAGCTAGCAACAGGACAGCAGAACAGGGTCAAGAAGTTCTAGCCATTTTTGCTTCAGCTCCCTGACTGTGGTCACAGAGCACAGGAGAGGTCTGTTTATTCCAGGCCCGAAGTTATGGACTTTGATGTTAACCCCCTTTATTTCCATTCCACTCAAACAGTCCATTCCTGGTGCACAAGGCTGCTCCTTTGCATGCTCTGGATGTAAACTTTCCAGTAAACCTGGTCCACCATCTCTAACACATCACTGCACTAATATGTCAAGTAAGAAAACCAGGCAAATCTTCCACTGCATGCCAGCCAAGATCCATCAGTTGCTGGAATGTCGCTGAAGCATTGCACAGTCAGAATGGCATGATATTCCACTCAAAAAATCAAACACCAAGCTTGTGGTCAGCTGGACCGGTGGAGAACACACTGCCATAGGTGCACAGCAGCTGTACCAGCTGAAACTGCTCGATTTCGGATTGGTGAAATTCTGAGCATAGAGCTCCTGCAGGTGCTGGGGAACAGTGGGGGAGCTGCTGATGACCTGTCCAAGCTGAGCAGTGGTCTCTGTGGGTTGTAGGACTCTGGCAAGCTGGAGGAACCCTCCAATGCCCCCCTTTTGATAGTTCCAGTAATGTTTCCAGCATTGAAGATGCGGAGAGGTGCAGCTTTGTGTTTTTCCTACAAAGCCTTTTGTGTAGCTCAGCGTCACCCCCCCTTCAACTCCTTGCATGTGTCTGTCATAGGTTTGGAAATACAGCACCTCTTCTCCAAACAGCACCCTAACCTAACCCTAACCCTTTTCCAAAATCAAGGCATGCATTGGCTTGGGTCAGGAATAGGTAGCCTAGGAGAGCCTCATCACTATCCATATCAGAAACCATATAATGGTTAGCAACTCACCTCCTCCCATTCAATGTCTTTACACCCTTTCCAATTACGTGGGGTGTGGTTGGGGCTGAGGCTTCCAGCTGGCTACTGGGAGTGTTGCAGCAGTCTCTGGTTCCTTCACCTTGGCTCCCTCCCTGATAAAGAGTCCTGGGTTGCATGTTCAGCAATGCCGCATGCCTCTGTGTGCATAAGGCTGGTGACATATGATCTTGCCGGTTGGTGGTTTCATGACAGTGGGCAATGCCATTGACTTAGACTAGTGTATTGGGTCACTGTTCTAACAGTTGTGGTACAATTTCTGCATCTCACTTCAGGTTTGATGAAAACCACGCCTATGTCGTCCCGCTCAGACTTATTATTGTGAGCTACTGAGCCTCGGCCACTTTGCGAACACGGTGTCTCAGTTTAATAGCCATTGTAGCTGCATGCTCTAAAGATATGGTAAATGGTAAATGGACTGCACTTATATAGCGCTTTTCTAGTCTTTGCGACCACTCAAAGCACTTTTACACTACAGACTGCACTCATTCACCCTTTCATACTGGTGGCCGAGGCTACCCTACATGGTGCCACCTGCCACCATCAGGAATTCATTCACACACCGATGAAACAGTTTGGGGTTCAGTATCTTGCCCAAGGATACTTCGACATGGCTGCTACGGTCAGGGATCAAACCACCAACCTTCCGATCAGTGGGCGACCGCTCTAACAACTGAGCCACAGTCGCCCTTGAAGATGATTCCATTAACTAACACAGCCGCACAGAAAGCAAGTGCAGCAACACAAGACAAAACCAGCCATATAGCTAATATCACTAACTAATCCAACAGAAGTCCAGTTCAGTGTCTGCCTCGTGCCTGAGATGTACTCTTTTGTGGGGGCCTTTTGTTCAGTCACTCTCTTCTTTTGTGCCAAATATTCATAACATACCTTGTTGCCTCTGCCATAATGTCAGTAGAAACTGTATTTGTATACAAACAAAGTTTGATAATTAATTTCAATTTCATATAGGTAATTTCCCTTTCTCAACAATCAACATTTACATTATAAGACAGAAGTGGCCTACTTATGCTGATGAGTAAATCATAATAATAATTGATAGGATTATGTAACAATGATACTCAAAGACGATTCTTTTGATTGCGCATTTGATGTAAAAATAACTTAACACTCCTACAACCAACGACCATCTATACAATTGTGAAGTGCCAAGTGCAAGCAGGGGAGTATGCTGATCAGAGGTGAGCTGAAATGTCAGTGTGTGGTTTGTATATATGTGTGTGTCTGAGGTTTGGCATTTCAGACAGAGATATCACTGCGGAACAGGGTGAGAAGTGTACAGCCCTGATTCAGAAAGGGAGGGAGGTGTTTAATCTCACCCTGAGAGTGGTGGACTGTGGTTTTCCTCACTCAAGCAGGGCCCTGCTGCCAGACTACGTTGGGCGAGATGCTGTGATGCAGGCTAGGAGTTCAAGTCCCTGTGGCTTTGCCGGGCACCTGGTCCTCAGTCCCCGACTTGATAAGCAGCATCGTTTCTCCCTCTTTCGCAGAGCCTCCCCCTGTTGGAAATGCCATTGCAGAGCTGAGGGCAGAGTTCACCGAACGCTGCCTCACCTTGATGAACCATGGGCCACCTACACTTCTTATCAGCACCCACACACCTGTGCAGCTACAACAATAGGAGGCCATGGGTGTGTGTGTCTGTGTGGTGGTAGTTGGGAGGAAGGCAAACTGACCGTCAGACAGAGGGAAGCCTCTATAGAGGAGAATGTGACCTCTTTCTGGTTTCCTGAACCCTTTGATGTGTAAAATAATGCTTTTCCACAGACGTACACAAAAAAAAACAAAGAAAAAACAAAACAAAACCTAATAAAGGGCATGACAGTTTGAGGTTTGTCAACTGAACTTTCTATTCACAGTAGTTAGCAAAGGTGTTGCAAGTTAAGAGATCAGGCACAACAGCCCGCCAACAATCTCTGGCCCCATCTTTTGCTCTGTTTGCTTATTCTGCTGGTCGTGACCTCAGGCACTGGAGGGAGTGAAACAGAGCACCATTTTTGGACCGGTAGGTAAAAACTATGATAGATTTTTTGTAATAAAACAAGCATATAGTTGTTGTTGCTGTCTGTTCGGCCTGCATGACTTTTGCTGTAATGGTCTGTGCAACCACTCTGTTGCCTCAAGGAGGTTAAGTTGATCTATTTTGGATTTAGGTGGGCTGCTAAATGCCTCTTTGCATATGTGTGTACTTGTGCACACAAGCATGGCTTTGAGTGTATGCATGGCTACACACTTTTGTGTGTATGTGTGTTCTATAATTGCGTAAGCCAATGAGGAACTGATAAGCCTCGTGGAGCCAGACGGCAGACACTTAAAGATGTGTGCATTGATACTGAAAGGGGAGTTCAGTGTAGACAAACTCTCCTCAAAACACACACACAAAAGACTCACTGTGTCCTTTCTAACCTGTGGTCCCATGTTGAACTGTATATACAGTTGTATTTGTCTGAATCAACATTCCTCCTACAAAGCAGGTCAACAATTTGATCTCATCACTGTTGGAGATGATGGAAAGAAATGTAGCTCTTCCTTGGAGATGAATGCAACTCTCCATATTGGGAGAGGAAATCTAAACATGTGAAATGTCAGCAGAGCCTCTGCTCTGGTTGTGGAGGATCAAAGCACAGGACGGGCAATGTTGAAATGAGATTATCTAACCACTGTGGCAGGGGGGTCAGCCAGCTTAAAAACAGCTATGATCTCAGTGCTCATTGAAATGAATCGTCACTGGCTGCACTGTGTGTGTGTGACTGTGGCATCGGAAGAAACCGTCTGCAGAAAATAGGTTAAAAGCTAATTGATTGCATGTTGTCAGAGTGCATGAATCGTGTCTGTGACTGCGCTCGCGAGCGAACGTATCTGCGCGCAAGGACATTACAAGTGCCTGTGAGAGTGCATGCGTTGCATCCCTCGCCTCCATCCCTCCTGTCTATGTTTTTGAACTTGGAGATGAAGCCATCTGTACTGTTCTCTGGAGACACCGGGCTCCCTCGTCTCCTCGTCTCTCCTCCATTTTCTGCTCCCTCTGTAATGGGAAAATTGCTCTGTCTTTCCGCTCTAGTTGGGATTGGCAGCGTTGATAAGCATTGCAGGGACAATTAGAGGTAGGAGTTTTCATTGAAAAGCTTTCAAACGATGCTGAGCTGTCATTGGTGGCCGATACCCCTTGGGACCTACCATTGCGCCTGAACATGATTCCCTCCTCAGTGAAAGAACACCCCCTAGCTGGATATATTCCTTTGTTGTTTCTTTTCATGTAGTTCTCTTGTGACGCCTGTTGTACACAGTAAAAGACAACACAAAGCTCTTTTTTTCATACACAGTGTGTTGGCTTTGTTTGGGTGTATATGATGACTCTATCATTATCCCATCAGGCTCCTACCAGCACAGCTTTACCTTACCTTTCTCCTTCTCCCAGAGATGGCGACGAATTAGGGAAATATCTTGCTGTGCTGCAGTCCCTCAACTAATTACTGCTAAAAGGTCTGATATGACTCAGATGGCAGGCAGTGAGAGGCTGGAGCTTGTAGGCAGAAATATGAAGGTGTGGAAGGGGCTGTGGGCATTGTTTATGAGCTAAGTGAAGTGGACCATCACAAAGGGAGTCAAGCAAAGGCCAAATAAGTGATGGAGAGAACGATTAGAGGAGAGTAAGGAGGGGGATGAAAGTTGGGGGAGGGACGAGAACATTCCTACATAAGACTCAATTCCCTCCTTCAGTAACAGGACACTCTTATATCTGCTGCTGGGGCAATGCATAAAAAAAAGCCCAGAGCAAGTTAGGAGAAGTCCTGCTTCCTCTTCTTTTGTGTTCTCTTGTTTCAAATCTGAGCAACATTTCTAAATCTATTCATCACAGTCAGCCTCTCTTCTAATTCTCAGAACCAGGTCTGCAATTTCCCAACACATCTGGGGTCAAACATGCATCCAAACCCCACCTTACTAGCTGCCAGGTTGTTTTTTTTTGCTCAGATAAAAGCTGTAATATAACAACACTAGGTGGGTCAGCGGCGCTTCATTCACAGCACAGTGCTAATTAGCCATAAATGAGCCCATCTGGTTTGATTTGCTCTTCGGTGAGGCAGCAGGATAGCAGCTTCCCTCCCAGCTAAGCTCTCCTAGCTGCCTGCCCAGCCCACGCCCACACCAACACCCAAGGCCACCTAAGTTGAACTCACAACTTGAAAGCTAAACTACACCTCTTCACATCAACGTATAAAAAACTGTAGGTGCTGCTTATGCGTTAGTTAACTTGTATTCGTTTGGATGCAACATTCAAGCCTGAGATTAGGAAGTGAAATGATCCATAGAGCCAAAAAAACATTGACATGTAGACAGGAAGGGGATGAAGCTGTTGCTGATCAGTAAGAAAGACTAAATGACTGCTCAACAAGGTGTTCACATTTGTTTGCAGTTTTTGGGTTTGGCTAGATATGACCATTTTGTTTGAGAAAAACTGCATTTTAAAATGGGAATGACAGTTTTGTCTTTTTTTTGTGTGTAAACTTTGGAGCACTATTTAGCTCATTCCCCACATGGTTGCTACCAGTTTCATATGATACAATATTGCCAGAATATCATATGGCATTAAAAATGAACCTGCAAGTAGTTGAAGAGGTTCAATAGGTTTGATAGAGGCAGAAATAGCAATTGTGTGTTGTGCAGTGATGCTTTCTAAGTATCCTGTTGTGAAGACTATTATAACTTTTATATGTATTTATCTGGGATTGCCTAAAAACAGCTTAAATACAGGCAGAATGCAGCAATAAACGCATCTTTCCCACTAACAGATTCTATCTTCACCATCTGACATAACAACAATAAAGTTACATTCCCAAAGTCACAAACTCCATTAACCTTTGTTTAGTTTAAACTCAAATAATGGTAAATTTGAATGGTTCCACTCTGAGGGGTCCAGACCTGTTGGCACCACTTCCCCACCTTTAGCCTCAGATCAATACCCGTACATCCTGCCGGCTCTGTTTGCACAGCTTGCTGCCCAATGTTCATACTAATACAATACATTACCTCAAAGCAGAACAAACTATCACAACCTGTCATAATGTGAAGTGAGCGCAGCTGGATCATCAAAAAATGTGAACCAGCTGGCTCTGTGCTGCTTAGGACTGGATTTGAAACAACTCTAGTGTCTCGACCGACTAGCTGATGTTATTAAAGTTAGCTGACTGGGTGGCCAATGCTGTACGCTTGTAGTATCAGCACAAAAATATCTGTTTGAGTGATTGTCCCAGTCTCTGCCCATTGAGTACACGTTTTCTGCATTGGAATATTATCCTGTAAAGGCTTACTGTGCAATACAAATGATAAAAAAAGATATTTATATATTACAAATATGCTAAATGTAACCACAAAACTGAGACAGTAAATAGATTTAGACACAATGACCCAGCTTAAAACCAAGTAAATCAGTGATTCAAAATGATGTTGCTGTTGAGTAATTCAAGAAACGACAGCATGTAACTACTTTTTCAATGAGTAATAAGTGATGAGAAAATACATTTATAAAAACGTTACAAACACAGTGTTTGATTATGTAACTGTAGGATCATTTACATGAGAAAGTACTATTATGATAATCTATCATTATATTATAAATCCCCTTAATGAGCAGCTCCATGAGAGGCTTTCAAACTCTGAGTAAATCCTCCTGCCTCGCACAAGAAGGAAATCCAGGCTTAATGTGAATAAGACGTTATTCACTGGCTAGTTGTGTTATCCATCATCATATCAGAGGTAGATTACAAAGGATCACTGATGCCGGATTTTAGTAACAATTTTACATTTAGCATGCTTACAAATAATTCTAAACATGTTTGAGAAAGTTGTATGTTCACACTTGAAAAATTGCTCAAAAAACATGCTCATGTACCTGTACGCTTATTGGAGGATCAATCCAAAAAATCTCTTCATTTGTTGTGTTGGTTCTGATGGTGTATGCATTCTGTTGCATTTCAGTAGATATATAACAAGAGACTGACACACACATTTTCTGTTCCAGATTTGCCTCTATACTGATGGGGTTAGTTGAGCTCGGGTCAAAATACGCTGAATTAGCTACTTGGTAGTATTGTAAAGAACTGTGCTGGTTTGCACCAATACAAATCAGATGTATAATTAATTCATTCATCTTCCGAAAACCGCTTATCCGGGTCAACCCGGGTCACGGGGCGCTGGAGCCGATCCCAGCTGCATTGGGCGAGAGGCGGGGTACACCCTGGACAGGACGCCAGTCTGTCGCAGGGCTGATACATATAGACAGACAACCATTCACACGCTCATTCACTCCTACGGGCAATTTAGAGTCACCAATTAACCTGGGCTGCATGTTTTTGGACTGTGGGAGGAAGCCGGAGTACCCGAAGAGAACCCACGCACACATGAGGAGAACATGCAAACTCCACACAGAAGGGCCACGGGCGGAGATCGAACCCACAACCCTCTTGCTTTGAGGCAAGAGTGCTAACCACTACACCTTATAATCTGGCTCTGGAACAGTTCCAAATCATGAAGACATGGTTAAAATGCATACTGTATATTGTGACTGCAACAACCCAAGTTTGATTCTCGCTGGGAACCTCAGCTGAAAAGGACCCATTCCTGTTTTTTTCTACTCCGTGACCAGATTGCAGTGTAATTTTTATGATGCTCAGCACTAGTTCTTCTGTCTATAACTAAAGGAGGTCAGTGGGTGTTTGATACTAAGAACAAACAAGGACCACTTAAAACAGTTATGTGAACAGGTATACTACCACAGTGACAGCTTCAATCAACTCCCGACAGAGGAAAGACTTTTCTTTCTGTATGTGATTTTGTTGAGATTGAAGACCAGTCCAGTCCATTTTATCTTTTATTATTACAGCATTTGCTGATTTGCTTTTTGTAAAATGTGCTGATGCTGATTTGAAATGACATCATCTGGTTTGATGATTATGAAACAGCTGTGAGAGAAAAGTAGCACTTTTTTTGTTTGTTCTGTAAAGTTATGTATTGTGTATTCTATTCCTCTGTTTTACTACTACAATGATATTTACATGTGTGTGCATGAGACTATAAATAACATAACTACCTAACTTTAAGGGAACTTAAAAAGATTTGGTCCAGTAATAACAATTTTGATGCATCGAACGAGTGTATACAGTACCAAAGTGTTTTTCCACCATCCGCCTTATATGTTTAAACACAAACTTGTGAACTACCATTAATTTTAATAACAGCTGTAGTGTTGCAGAAGGTTTCCACTAATGCATCACTTGCAGGTGACAAAAATAGATTTTTAATATCATTATCTCCAACAGCTATGCAGGAAGATGGAGAAAGAGAGCTGAAGAGATTGTGCATGTGTGTGTGTGACTGTTCATAAATGAGTGTGTTTGAGAGGGAGAGAAAAGTTGGATAGTACGGAGAGAGAGAGAGAGACCGGGAGGGGGTATGGTAGTAGAGATATGCACCCATGCTTCCTCCCACCCCCAGGTGCTCTAATTGAGTGGAGGCCTTTGTTACATAAACAAGAGGTACACCTCAAGTTGAAAATTAAATATTTGGAGAGGAGGCGTCATGCTTTTGAAAGTGATATATATTCGAGTGCTGTCAAAGGGGTTCGGATAAAGAGGTGGTTACCGGCATGGAGAGGCTGCTCCCTCACCTCACCTCTCCTTCTCAACATTGAATACAACAGCCTCTAAAGCTCTATTTTCGTACGCTCCAATTCGATCAAGCTGCCCCTGATTGTTCTACATCTCAATAGACTGTTCGAGTGGTAATCTAAAAGTTCCTTGTTATTTTTACTTTCTTACTTCGTCTCCATGTTTGATGCTAAGCGCTCATTACTGCAGTTTTTGCTCTACACATCCCAGAGATCAATCAGTCTCGTACGCCAACATCTTTTTCCTTTTGAAGTGAAGAGTTTCTGTAAGTAGCACACTTTTGTGTCTTCAGCTGTGCGGAAATTGCTGTTCATGCTAATTTGTGTTTCCGGCAGAAAATCTAACTTCATATGAGGGAGAGTGGAGAGGTGCAGTATAGGGAGGATGGGCATTATTTGCTTATTACAGATAAACTCCACCCAGAAGATGTAATGATGAATGAATTGTAAAGATAAGATGATAAGATCTTGAGGGTATGATGTTGAGAATTTCAGTCCGTCAGGCTTTAAGGAAATCAGTTAAAAAGCTCCAGCTTTTCTAAACTTCTCAGGTCATGTGATAGGCAGTGCAATTTGGTGATGAATACTGTGAGATGTGGCCGAAAACTCTGCAAAAGCTGGTGAGTGGAACCTGTTGAGATTATTTTGTGACACACAAAATAAGATGATTTACGGCAGCGGTTCTCAACTGGTCTGGCTTTGGGACCCACCATCACCCGGTCATGACAAGACGAGACCCAAAACGAGGAAAATTCTCAACTGCTAAAATGTATTTAATGAAAAGATGGAGCAGATTGAGAGGAAAATGTTGCCTATTACACTGAAATAGCTGCATTTTAATTAAAAAACAAAAAGTAGATAACACAACGTCCCTTGTTTTAACAGACTCAACAGCTTTCATACACAAACATTAAATAAAAAAGTCCAACTAGTGAGTAGTGGTTTCAAAAAGACCCAAACTTCAGTTAGCAGATGAAAACAAACAGAGTGATTAGACGGCATAAAAAAAATCCCCTTCAAAATAAAAACACAGGATTTTTTTGCCCAGGCATAGGCCCACGACCCACTGAAAACGGTTTCGCGACCCACTTTTGGGTCCCGACCCACCAGTTGAGAATCACTGATTTACACAACTGGCTTGACTGTGAGCACGAGCTGCGCTGACCTTTGTGAATTCTATCAGCAACTGATAGTTGCTGGTTGTTCTGATATTAAAGATGGAGAATACATTAGAAATGAATATGAACAGTGTTGCTGGATCGACTGAACTGACACTAAAAAGAAAAAATACTGGACAACATATTTACCTTCAGAAGTTTTTAGTCTTCCCTGTAAAAACATCCAGAAATTACTTTGCAGATAATTTCACTTGGAGTAAAGACAACGAAATTAAATTTGTTAAAAACTGCTTTTTGCCAATGAGCTAGCTGCATAGACTGCCCCACTTCCTCAAATCATTCTGGGCAGAGACAGAACATGCTGTGCAAGGGCCTCATTTTTCTTCTATAATGTTAATGGCTACTGGTAAATAATACACAGCACGACTTTCTCTATCAAGTTTTTTAAACTGTGCAGTAAATGTCTCAAACATACATTTCTGAATGCAGAACTGCATTGGTAAACACTCGATCCTGACCCCTACCCTGATGTCCAACCCAGTTCCAGAAGCCAGGGAGTATGACACTGTAAACATCACTTATGTTTTAAGTTTAAATATCAAATATTCAAACTGTTCAATGTTGTTAATATTGACATTACAAGTGTCTGTGTAACGTTATCCATTTATACAAACTCTGTTAGTCATTTGAAGACTCATAGGGATCATTAAGTGTCTGCGAGGGCTGATGTTAGCGAATACTAGCCACATACACTCTGTTCTTTCACACCTCTGAACTGAAAGAATCAAACATTGGCACTGTAATATTACACAAACCACAAACACCAGTCTCTAGTTTAAGTTACATTTCAGTGTTAATTGCATTAAAAATATACATTAGATCAGTGATTCTCAACTGGTGGGTCGGGACCCAAAAGTGGGTCGCGGACCCGTTTTCAGTGGGTCGTGGGCCTTTACCTGGGCAAAAAAATCCTGTGGTTTTATTTTGAAGGGGATTTTTTTCATGCCGTTTGTTTTCATGTCTTTTTGGGTAATTTTGTGTC
>CAFUXE010000281.1:289261-299767 GCA_903364295.1 Serranus cabrilla | reverse complement strand
TTTGCTTTGTTATAAGTAAGTATTTATCTAAGTAAGAACTTATCTAAACAAGCTGCAAGGAAGCTTGGTATCGACAGTTATTATTTAAAGAGAAGGGGTGGGAGCTTATTAGTTATTCTTCCTCCCACTCCTTTTCAAATATGTATTTCTATGTCTTATGTTTAAATGTTTTGTCTTACTTCTTGTTTTATTTGTATTCTTTGGTTTTGCATATTCGAAATAAACACTTCAACTCAATTCAAATTCAAATTCAATTCAAATCAATTCAATTCAATTCAATTCAATTCAATTCAATTCAATTCAATTTAATTTAATTCAATTCAATTCAATTCAATTTAATTTAATTTAATTTAATTTAATTTAATTTAATTTAATTTAATTTAATTTAATTTAATTTAATTTAATTCAATTCAATTCAATTCAATTCAATTCAATTCAATTCAATTCAATTCAGATACAGTTGAAAGTGGTGCATGTAAATTACCACTCATGGACCCTGGATTGAGCAGCACAATGTAGCTACTTAAAGTTTTTAAAATATGTTCTCTATGTTTGCCCCTTTCAAACTGAATCTATACTACATACATGCATTTTTTTCTTGTTGTTGTCTCATTTGAACTATTCCATATATTAATTTGATACTAAAGTAACTAGTACAAACTATAGCTTTCAATTAAATTCAGTGGAGTATAAAGTACAATATTAACAATAACACTATAGTGGAGTAGATATATAAAGTAACATAAAATGCATGTAAAGTACAACACAATTACCTTTATAGTACAGTAGCCTACTTTAGTTTCATTGCAGATCCTGTATGCAACATGCAGAGAAAAGAAGTGCGCCCTGTTGTGTTACGCTGTCATCTAGTGGTTCCTTTTGGAATTATTGTCACATGGACAGTAGATGGCATAGGTGCTTAAAGTTACACTTTTCTTCTTTTTTTTTTAATCAATGATTTTTGAAAAGAACTTGTTAAAAAATAAGAGCAATTTTTGGTCTTTCTGATTAGTTTAAGTGTGTTATTGGCACGTTTTTCCACCATGAACTTCCAGAACAGCTTTGCTCATGGATTCTTCAAATGTGTATGTGTTTAAAAGGGATTTATCAAGGGAAGAGCTATCACATTATCAAGTAATTTAAAGAGAGAAAATTAACACATCAAACAGCCAATGAGACGCAATAAATCATAAATGATTTACAAGTGCTTATTTTTTTTATAGCATTTATATGTTTAGAAAAGTTTAAATAAAGATCCAACCTTGTAACTGTCCAGTAGACATTACACACAGCATAATGTTTACATACAGGAGATCTGTATATATATAAATTATATATACACTCATAAATAGGGATTACATTAGAAATGGGCTCTTATGGAAACAAAACAGGAAAACACATTTTAGAGAGGAAATTCTGCTGGGGTTAAGAAAGACAAAAAAACAGACAATGGTACATTTACTTAACGTTACTGTCCACTGCTGGTTTTTGGAGTTATGTAGTCCGAATTTGGACAAGACCAGAACTTAAAGGTATAATTATGTTGCATTCATAAAATTACTTGGCGAGGTAATCCTCAAAGAGTTAAACAGACACTTGTAGCCTTGTAAGTTAATGTTCTTAATCTCCGATTCAGATAATCAAATAATGAAAATTGTGTTACCTTTCGGGAGGACGTTTTTCTCAAAGTATTCCTTCCTGTTTATGTTGCCAGCTGGTCGGTACTGCCCGACCACAAAGACCGTGTTGCCATCAGTGGCCATACCCACGCCAAGTTCATTGCTGTCCTTCCACACCACCTGAGTGAAATGACCTACAGAAGGACACAGCAGTGTAGTGTGGTCTGCTATATTTATAACTTGTAAAAGATGTTATATTCAAAGCATAATGTCACCACACCATAACATTACCCATTACAAGTATCTACAACACAAAGTTGATATAAAGGTTGATCTTTCCCCACTAAACATAAAAAAATCCTACAGAGAAATATGACAAAACTGTCACTATGAAACTGGTTCTAGGCTTAATCTTTACATACTCAAGGTGATGCACATCTACATGAGTGTAACATTGATCATTATGCTTTACCAGTATTGCCAGTGAATCCAGGGCTGCCCCAGTTGTAATCCTTGATCTCACTGTACCATGAATCTACAGCTTCTTTCCCTAAATCACGAAAGAGAGAAAAAAATATACAACATAAACATTTGAACTGGTAGGTGAAGTTTTTTTTTGTTTTGTTCAAAATATAGCTGCACTGAAAGCAAAATCATGTTTGATTTAAATCTCAGTGGGCGGAGTCAGAATATCTGATTAGTTAACCAACAATCTGCAATGGAATGAAGAGATTTGCATTAAAAAAATATAGAAATTAAAAAAAAAAAACATTTTTAAATCACAGGTGCATAACATTAGAAAAAAGGACAAGGACTCATCATTTCAGAGAACTGAGTGAGGGATGTGTTAAAGTAGCTAGCATTAGCCGCTATGAGCTGCTGGTCATGCTAGCACAAGTAATGCTGGAATAGTAAAACTCCTAAGTGTATTGACTTAAGCAAGAATGTATTTTTATTGCAGAGTGAACAAATATTAACAAAAAAATGCCATGATAAAAGGATGGAAAAGACAGAGGCGGGGCCTATAATGCACCTGTTAGTTTAATGGTTGCTGAGCTGCTCATGTTATAGAGGTTTTCTCCGTCCTGCATGTCCCGGTGCTGCAGGGTTTTGTTTGCCAGCAAGTGTTCGGCCCATTTCTGAGCTGCAGCAGTCAACTCGCCGCTGAGGGTCATTGGTGATGTGTTGTGCTTCGCCCTGTAGGCGTTATGGGCTTCCAGGAACTCCTGCTGAAAGCTTGAATCTGCGTTAAAGACATTATCAATCGATGAGCTTTTAGTGCTCAGAAGAAATGTTTCTCAGTGAGGCTGACAGTTTTCAAAACAATGTGGATGTAGACAAATTCCTGTCATGTGATGATACAAATCTCCCCAGATATAATGTCATGTGTGCTCTTGCTGTGAAAAATAATTCCTGCACAAATTATATAATACAATAAGATACGATACAATATGATACAGTATGATATGACACAATATGATGTATCATACAATACAACACACTGTACTTTATTGTAACCAATGGGAAATTTGACAAAAATGACAAATCAAATGACGAAAAGCAAACAGTGTGTTAAAAAAAACACATACAACCACAAATGACAGATATTGCAATTAATATGCGACCAGTGATAACAACAAACAACTTATTACACAACCACTCTAACCACATGAGTCTATTTCATAATGCACTCACCTGCCATTAGTCCTGGGTTCTGTAGGCTGGAAGACAATTGTTAATATAATTATTAATATTATATTATTATATTCTAATTATAGATAATCAAATTGGGAAATAAGCAAAATTATCTAATAAATGATTGCAAATTAGATTACAAATATTATAAAAAAGCATTAGCGAGGAGCATAGTGGCATAATGAAAGGAGTCATTTCATACAATTAAGGTCTTAACTAGTGACAGCAACAAATATCCTCCTGTGACTGCAATGAAATCCTGCACTTACCTGGTTTAAGTCTGGAGGGATGTCCTGCAAAGATAGTTCTGTTTGTTGTCTTGTAAGTTGGTATTTATGTACATGAGCCAGACTTCTCCCTCCTTGTCTGTAATGTAGGAGGAGACAGACACCCAGCCGTTGCCTGTTATTATCTCCCTGTGCCATTTATCCTTTCTGAAAATGACTCATGGTGCACAGTTTTGTGGTTTGCAGGATACTCCCCATTCTTTTGGAATTGAATTAGCCACTGTCCAAATTCTTGTTTTTCTGTAAAATGTTTTTTGTTGTTGTTTTCCTGCCCATTTTATCAATTGATCTCCAGATATATTTAGGCATATACATATTGATCTTTTTTTGAAAGTAATCAAGCATGAATATAATAAGGAGGTGCTTTCTGGTTCCTGGTTTTTCTATTTGTTTAGGCTTTACACATATGACTGAGATGCATGAATAATCCATAACCAGGTGGACTGCTCAGTCTTGGATACCAAGTGTCTTTTAATCACAGGCAATTAATAATGCAATTAAAGAGCCGCAGACATATATCTGGCCAAAGAAATCTTGTAAACAAAGAGCAGATGAGTGAAGATGTGATATGATAAAAAGGGTCCCTTCCTGCCCTCTGACAGCAAATGTGGAGCAAAGTTAATGCCTGAACTTAACTCAAACAGAAGACTTGAAATGCACATGGATCTCATTAGCTCACTATAAAACACTGCGGGCTCCATGTTTATGTTTACCACCAAAAGCAGCAAATGTCTCCCTAGACATAATGACATGTGAAGTTGCTCGTCCTGCAGTAGAGGGGTAGATTGGACAGTTCTCCCCAAAATAAGTTTCCATCTGACGTCTAGTTCTTTGTAGCAGTCTAGAATCTAGACGGGGGTGTCAAACTGATCCAGTAAAGGGCCGCTGTGGCTGCAGGTTTTTGTTGCAACTGAGCAGGAGCACAGGTGATACTGATAACTAATCAACTGAGTGAAGACAGTTCAGCTGATTGAATGATTGGATTCAGGTGTGCTTCTGCCACTCTGCCCTTTCCTGGATCAGTTTGAAACCCCTGTTCTAGATGACAAAAAAAATAATAATAGTATATCCAAAATTGGTCATAGTGTAGTTCACCCAAAAATGCCTAAAATGCTGTTGGACCTGGGTAATAGTATAGTATATCCAAAAATATGAAACAAGAAACACTATATTATAGTGTGTCCAAAACTGGAAAACAAAATGGCATACTATATTATACTATTGATTTTTTTCAAAAAGTTATCATTCTGTAAAATGCTTACAAATGCTAATATTGGCCCTGTTATACTCTGTGAAAACATAATACAGCATAATATGTCCAAACATGGCAGAAAAACAAGAGCACAGGTGATACTGATAATTAATCAACTGAGTGAAGACAGTTCAGGTGATTAGAATGATTGGATTCAGGTGTGCTTCTGCTTGGTTGGAACAAAAACCTGCAGCCTCTCGGCCCTTTACTGGATCAGTTTGACACCCCTGATCTAGACTCTAGATTCTTTTGGTGTGAGTTGTTGAGTGTATATATGTATATATAGATATAGATATTGACCAAATTGGACAAAAACACATATAGAAAATTCAACAACAATGTCTCTTTCCATTAATCATGACATGGTTACTCAAGATAATCACAGACCTCCATCTGAGCAGTTTTATTTAGGAGCTATAACAAAGTAGTTCATACATTTTACATTTGTGTTTTCTATGTTCTTTTTACTTTATTACAGATATATACAACACTTGCCAATTCACATCCAAACAACATCAATTCATAAATAGCACTACAGTTTAGAGGGAAAATATTTATTTTTTTATTTTAGGGTGTACTGTTCCTCTGAGGCTGTTTAGATCATTATAATTGATCCAATTATGCCATTCATCAATGCACAAAGATGAATGATGAAACTAATATATATAGCTATATAACTAATATAAAGTACACACAAAAAAATATTATTTCCAGGAAACACTATCTCTGCTTCTTTAGCTGTTTATTCTAGCACTTTAGCAGAAGCCAGTCTGTTTCAGTTCAGGTATGAGGAACCTTTAAAACCAGCCTGTCCTGTAATCTGGTGTCATGTTTAACCATGAGTGAAAGGAATGTTAAGTATGAAACAAAGGTGGAAATCAGAGACAACCATTCCACATTTTTATCTTCATAATCCAATGCAGACTGTACTGAGTTTGTAAAACCGTTGTAAACGGAGAAACAAGGTGTTCCACATGAGTGTTTGTGTGACAGTTTTCTTTTCGCTGTGAAAACTTTCCACAGAAGTTCTTGTCTAACCACTTTGGCTTTGGATAAGCCTTCAAATGCATGGATATACTTTTCAAAACCGCCCTTCCCTGATTCTATTTCAGCACTTCACTGGTACCTGAGACAACATGCCTTACGTTTTGATGCTCTTTCATTCACTCTGTGAGCAGAAGGTTTGCACTAGAGATTATTTTTGCTAGATGCATGTTACTGAAAAGCAGTAACATTACTTGTTCTTTGTTCAACATCCATGTTGTTGTCATCATCTGTAGTTGCCGTAGTCCTGATGTGTAGTTACATATTTGAGGAGGTGCAAGTCATCATACATCACGTCCAAGCTCTGCTGTAACCCCTGAATGCACCACTGTAAATTCAGATTGGGATTCCTCAGTAGAACCATGCATTAGTATGCTATAATCCAGAACCTCTGTCTCTGATTGGTCATTTTCTGGTTTGCACTATCTTTACTTTAACTTTTATTTCAGCACTAATCATCATTCTTAGTGCGACTGTGGCTCAGTTGGTAGAGCGGTCGCCCACTGATCGGAAGGTTGGTGGTTCGGTCCCTGACCATGGCAGCCTACATGTCAAAGTATCCTTGGGCAAGATACTGAACCCCAAACTGCTCCCGATGCTGCGTTCATTGGTGTGTGAATGAATTCCTGATGGTGGCAGGTGGCATCGTGTAGGGTAGCCTCGGCCACCAGTATGTAAGGGTGAATGAGCGCAGTCTGTAGTGTAAAAGCACTTTGAGTGGTCGCAAAGACTAGAAAAGCGCTATATAAGTGCAGTCCATTTACCATCATTACATTATGCACTCTTGTATTTTCAACTCACTGCTAGTTTGGTGATGGTTGGTTGGTAATCAACTTAAAAAAGTCACGAGGGTGCAGTGGTTAGCATCCGTATTAGTAAACATTGGCAAACGTTATGCTTGATCTGAGCTGGGGTAAGCAGTTAATTAATAAATAACTATTGTGTAACTTAATACAGTGACCAGACACCTTGATAAGGTGTTTAAACGTCAGCTTTCATTTGAAGTACTTTGAACTGGGATACAACCTTAGCAATGTTCCTTAAAACCAGGATATGATGTCTACATGTGCAAACCCATAACAAGAATACTGTGTCGTCTCCAATTGGATTTGCTGGTTACAAATCTGTATTGATATTTGCATGTAGATGCCAGATGCCAGGAACCTGTTTTGACATGTCACTTATATGTCTAGAATGTACAGATTCTGCTGTTGTGTGCAACGATGAAACCTTTCATTTAAAAAAAAGGAATGTAGAGATTTATCAAAAGACCTTGAAGGCAGCTCTAAATCCATATTTTATTTTTATATCCATTGTAATGACAGCTGTGTGAGTGGCCTTGTGAATTACTGCCCCCACTGTCTGTAATTTGGCATAACATAATGTTTGTATTCATCACTACACACTCACCTTTAACTGACATTCATTTTTTTTAAAAATCAAACTGTATTTTTTTCCTTAACTGCCACATGACTAACTCAGTCCTTAACTACACAGACCTTATCAGAAGTGACGTGGATGGAGGGAAGTTTTGTGCTTTTATAGCAGATACAATAGATCACAACATTTTATTGATGGGATTAAATGATAGGACTTTATAGGCTGAAATGTTTGATGTAATTGGGACACTTTAACAGACAAAAATCCTGGGATGGAATGTGGGTCACTATAGGGTGGAACCCATAGGCCCCTATTCTTTTTTATTGCATTTAAATGAATTAAAAGCAGCTGCCTCAAGCAGTTTTTTTTTTATATATGCTGACGATTTTGCTGAGGTTTTTTTTTTCAGGTGAAAATATGTTTTAAAAGTATGGAAGCCCATATCTGCCACTTGATGAAAAAAAATGCGATCTAATAACTCAAAAATAATGAGATAGTAAGTCAAAATAATGAGATGCTAAGTCAAAATAATGAGATGCTAAGTCAAAATAATGAGATACTAAGTCAAATTGACACACTGATATCGGGTCCGGCGTCGAAGACCCACCTTGTCGATGTTGGTGTGGATTCAGTGGAAATTGGGGACCAACATTCATCCCATACTTAACTTTATGTACACAACACTCAATTAAACCAACACTATTTTACTACATTGTCATTTGTAATTATGTGGACAATCGTAATGGTCACACCAAAGTAGTGTGGCTTTCAATTATTAGTATCTCATTATTATGACTTACTATCTTATTATTTTGACTTAGCATCTCATTATTTTGACTTAGCATCTCATTATTTTGACTTAGTATCTCATTATTTTGACTTACTATCTCATTATTTGGAGTTATTAGATTGCGTTTTTTTTCATCAAGTGGCGGAAATGGGCTTCCATATAAAAGCCCTCACCAAGATAGATCAAAGAATTAAGTTTTGAGCCCAAAGAAACTAAATTTTTCGCAAATAAGCTGTCAGTCTAGTTTAAAATGATTTACACCTACATTTACATCTACATTTTAAAATGTATTACACTGTCATCACCTGGTACACTTGATTATCAAAGCAAACTACAAAAGGCTCGACATAAACAAATGTATTATAGCTTCACCCAATATATATCTGAATGTTGCACATTTTCCAAAGCTTAGCTATAGTTGACAGTGGAAAAAATAATTATTTTAATTAAGATGCTATTCACTTATTACCAAAGTTAAAATATGATACCAAGGTACAAAATTAATCACACTTCTAAGAAACATTCATAGCTCCTTTACAAGTGGTAGCTTGATAGACTTTTTTGAGCATAAGGACCAAAATGGAAAAAAGCCTTCGGGCTTCATTGTGTTTTCATCCTTCATTCATAATTTTTAAAGTATGTACTGACTGCAGTGCAGTGTTATCTGTTTTGTTATTATCAATCATTAAAATCATCCAAATCTAAACCCAGATATGAGATGATCCTTTCTGAAAGGTGGTTCTCACAAAGATAGGAATGCAAACACACACATATAGTACATAATGTGTTAATCGGTTGAACTGGGCGTCTCATTTTTTTGTGGTTTGTTTGTCTGTGGGCAGATTAAAATGTGTGGATTGATGGATAATAATTGGCTTGTGAACCCACAGATATTAAGTAGAGAGCCTTAGGGATTTGTTTGAATCATCTTGATGCCATGTCGAACAGTTGATGACAAGCAGTCTTTCTAATTTCCAATCCAGGAGGAAAAGCAACAAAGCCAAAAGTGTCTGCAATTAATACACAGAGATATCATTAAGTAACGTTGGTTATCCCATGACTTTTCAACACTGAAACATGAACATTCCCTCAGCCTCAGCATGCTAAACTAATAGGGTGAACATAATGAACATTATCTCTAAACAGTAAAATGTTAGGATGTTTACAATGGCAAACAACTAAAAGCAGCTCATTTCTTAGTGGTACCATGTAAATGTTCCAATGGCCTGCATGCAAAGATAGTTTTCCAAACTGAACTTGTAGTTTGCTCTGCTTGCTTGTTGTGGTAGTAATCACACGTATTACTTATGAACAGGTCTTTTGTACACTTAATCCTATCCTTGAGGGATTGTGTGGGAGTGACTGGAGACTCTATTGTGTCAGAGTGTCACAGGAATTTTTTTGTAGGAGCTCAAGAACCACTATACTTCCTGGATCGCATTTGTACATCAAATGATGCGACTGTAACATGAATAGACAACATAAAACAGCTAAAACAGAATCAGTGAAAATGTAAATATTCATTTTTTTTTTATTATACACTTCAAATAACTTTTCATTTGAGCTTCTCTGCTCTTCCAGACATACATAAAGTCTATAATGACATTGTACAGCTTACACTCAGGAAGTAATCTGCACTTCCATCCAGCAGACCACCCACTGCAACCATGTAGGACCTAAAAAGCAACATCCAGCCAGTGTCATTCATTCTGTAGAAGATGTCCTTTTTAAAATTGTGTGCCAACTGTTGTTCAGTTTCCACAGAAAGTGAACAACAGAGAAGCCAGCCTTGTCACAACACCCATATGGATCCTATTTCATGAACAGCGCTTAGTCATTGACCTCAAACAAAGAAACATTCCTATTTGTGATTCTTTGAGTATGAATAGTTTTTCCCTAGGAGGTTGAGCCACAGAAAAAAAGTAAAAATCATAGTGTGACTACAGCAGGATTAAGAATATTTTGAACTTTACACAATTTTAAAAGCTAATACTGTATATATATATATATTTACACAGATTGTAGCAGATGGTTTGGAACAATATTTATCCATTTACACTTATGGTGCTAACATTTATTCAAGGATTCCAGGATTTATTTTTGACTTATACAATGTGCAAAACAGGCATAAAAGTGTGTTCCATGTCATTATTTATGGTGTGCAGGATGAGGTGGAACTGAGGACTCTCACAGTGTTTCCTCAGGCTGTGAGAGGCTCTGTAGTCTGGTGGTACAATAGCACCAAACAGTAGCAGGGTGAGCAGGCTGTGGCTGGGATATGTATTGTCTTCGACTATCATATTGGCTCATGTGGCAAAATGTTATGTTAAATCTCTTCTGTGTGGACTTTGCATGTTCTCCTCATGTCAGCGTGAGTTCTTTCCGGGTCCTCTGGTTTCCCCCCCCCGCCGCAGCCCAGAGACATGCAGGTTTAATTGA
>CAFUXE010000281.1:263908-278366 GCA_903364295.1 Serranus cabrilla | reverse complement strand
ACATAGCACCTCCCAGTCCGTGGATTCGAAGCAGTCCCTCAGAGCTTCACTGGACTCCTCAGACCACTGCTTCACACACTTTGTGTTGGGGGGCTGTCTCTTCACTATAGGTGAGTAAAGAGGGAGCAAATGGACCAGGTTGTGATCTGAGCGGCCCAGTGGTGGGAGGGGGGACGAGCTGTAGGCTCCTGCTGTGTTTGCGTACAGCAGGTCCAGTGTTTTGTTATCCCTGGTGCAGCAGTCAACATACTGGTGGAAGTTTGGGAGAGTGGCAGACAGGGAAGCGTGGTTAAAATCCCCGGTGATGAGGAGAAAGGCTTGGGGATGCTCTGTCTGGAGCTGAGACACAACACTGTGGAGAAGCTCACAGGCTGCATCGGCGTTTGCCGAGGGAGGGATGTACGTTGTTATAGCGATGACATGTGAAAAATCCCTCGGCAGGTAGTACGGCCGGATGCTAACAGCCAGCAGCTCTATGTCCCTGGTACAGCGTATCTCCTTCACATGAATGTGCCCAGGGTTACACCACTTGTCATTCACAAACAGTGCAATCCCCCCGCCCTTCTTCTTATCACTCTCCCTCAAGTTTCTGTCCGCTTTGACAAGATGAAATCCGTCCAGCTGCACCAGAGAGTCCGGGACTTTGACTGTTTGAGGTTTCTTATGATGCAAAATGGAGGTCAAATGAGCAGAGGACATAGCAGAAGAGTTATGGGAGACTACTCTTCCTAAAAAATTAACTTGGGGGCGGCAACATTGTAGTTTGCTTTTTTTAGTTTCATCAGAACTGCATGTGTCGCTTTAAGGCAGGCGTCTGCAGTGGAAGCAGCCAGTAAAATGTCATCAACATACTGTACAAGCACCACGTTTTCAGGGAGTGTTAGATCAGACAGCATAACTTTCAGGGCATGATTAAACAATCCTGGGGATAGTAAAAATCCTTGTGGAACTCTAGTAAACCGCATTTTCTGTCCTCTATATGTAAATGAGAAAATATCCCGTACATTTGGATGTAATGGCAAACAGAAAAAAGCATTTG
The DNA here is from genome assembly GCA_903364295.1 of Serranus cabrilla. Taxonomy (NCBI): domain Eukaryota; kingdom Metazoa; phylum Chordata; class Actinopteri; order Perciformes; family Serranidae; genus Serranus; species Serranus cabrilla. The sequence continues at coordinate 277,327 of CAFUXE010000281.1, read as the reverse complement.
CCAGATCTATGACTGAGAAAAATGTATGTATGGGTGTAATCTGACAAAGAGCAGTGTATGGGTTTGGTACTGGAAGCAATGGTGTAGACACATGAGCATTTATCAGTCTAAGATCATGTACCATTCGGTATTTATCAGAATTTGGCTTGGGAACAGGTAAGATAGGGGTATTCCATCAGGAATTGGAGGGTTCTAACACCCCAGATTCACACAAACCATAAATTGTATCAGCGATGCCTGCTTCAGCTGCTGGTTTCATGGCATATTGAGGACGCCAAATGGGCAGAATATCTGCCATTTCGAACTCAACGGGGGCAATAGAACACAACCCCACATCTGTGGGGCTTGCTGACCACAAATGATCTGGTAAAGTAGATAACATAGTGTCAGTGTGTGGGTGATCTGTCTGTTCCCTTCCATGGAATCTGTCTAATCGTGTGTGTTCTAGAACAACAACATCACGTGTGTTATGCATGATTTTATAGGAGTTATCAGAGGGAGAAAACTGGACTTGTGGAATAGTGGTAGACAGCCAATCAGTCAAGGCCATCAATCTTTTTGTCATGGGGCCTAATCCTTTAGCCTGATGCCATGCCAGGGAAACATGAGAACAAGAATAATCAGACAATGCAAACCATTCCTCCTGTTCACTAGACAACTGGACAGCAGCCACAACACCCTCCTTTCCCACCAACAAACAGGAAGATGTAATATGCCAATTAATGCCTTCAAACATTTCTCTAAAGGACTCCTCATAAATCAAATCAGGTGTTCTTGTGTAGTGTAACGTAACATGAAGAGGGTCAATGGGAGGTACAAAAGGCTGTAGTGAGTGAATCTAAGGACGCCAGGCCTGGTAGAGTGAGTAAATTCCTCCTTTCACAATGCTCTCAGGTTGTAGTAATCCCCAGTATATATCAGCACTTTCAGATTGTGGCTCAGGGGAGGTATCAGGGGCCAAAAACATTTGGGAAGTCTGCAGTGTGGCTGTCAAACCACAAGTCATAACAGTACCATCAGGGAACCTCACTTTGGTCCCCTCAGGTAAACAGGAGATCTCTGCTCCTGTTTTACACAAAATATCTCTTTCCATCAGATTAACAGGACATTTAGGAGAATAGACAAACTGTTGGTGAAAAGACTGTGAACCAAGCCTGGTACACAATGGATCAGTGAGTGGCAAAGCCTCTGGCTTCCCTGAGAACCCCACAACAGAAACCTTATCAGCGGAAAAAAAAAAAAGATTCAAAGGTCCGGGGTGTGAGAGTAGAGTAACGTGCCCCCGTGTCAACCATAAAAAGAAGCTGCATGGTTCCAACAGTCATTTGCAAATGGGGCTCTGCCAGTCCCCCCTGCTTTGGAGTTCCCGGGCCCCGTCAGTTTATGGTGTCATCACCCTCAGAGACCCACATCTGTGGTGCAGCCTGAACATTAGGAGGCTCATGAGGGCCTGGTTGTGGGACAGGTTGATATTGCTGATACTGCTGATATTGCTGCTGCTGCGGATCATTCCTTCTTTGAGCTACATATCTCTGACCCTGTGGGCCTGGCAGTGGGTGCTGGTCATCAACTAATGGGCAATCCCGAGAAAAATGTCCAATTTGTCCACATCCCCAGCAACGTCCAAACCTGACATCATTCACACCTTCAGCATAACCTGGAGGCCAGGCACCGACCCCTCCCGCTAAACCAGGCTTCTGTCCCCTCTCGCATCAACTTAAACCTCCAGTCAGGATTTCTACCTCTAGGTGGGCCAGGAAATCAACGTCTATAACCCTGAGACCGCTGCTGAGTTGGCCAGGAAGGAGGGATAGGTTGAGGCCCCGGAGGGCAAGAAAATTGCCCAGGATACTGGTAAGCAACCATCATCATTTCAGAAGGCATTGGAACCACAGGGGCCTGCTTGGGGGCCTTAGAGGCCTTATTAGCATTACATTTGTCCTCATAATATATAAGGAAAATACCAGGCTCAGAAGAATGCTTCTCTGTTTTTAAACTAAGTACTTTATTCCTTCTCATTCTCTCATCTGCAGTTTGGTCACCAGCACTCAGGCTTGTAAATCACATGTAGCTGTAAAGTTTGTTATCAGGTGTTGGAGCTGAGGCTTTGAAGTCTCTAACCTCACTTCTTTGTTCTACTTATCTCCCTCAATTACATGATTGTATGATCAGAGCTACATTCATAGAGCAGATTTCCTTGCTTGACCCCCAACATGCATGATCTATCTATCTATGAATATGCAGTGGGGCTCTTAAGGCTTGGTTGAGTATTCCATATTTTCCCTTCAACACTATCTATCTATATATCTATCTATATATCTGTCTATATATCTGTCTATCTATCTATCAATTCCGTATCGAAAGTATATATTCTTTTTATTCATATAGTAAACTTTAGTTTTGCATGTCGTTTTATTTTATTTTTTTTTTCCCTTTTATGTTGTGTATGAGCCTCAGTCAGGTAGTGGTGCATCCAGTGTTGTGGATGTGAAATGATCTCTGATTGACCATACTCATAAGAACTCAATTATGAGTATTGGTGATGCATAGCAATATGTCTGTATTTTACGTATTATGTTTCATTGAGTGACTCGTTTACTGTAACAAATATGACTTATAATATTTTCTTTACCACAAATATCAATACTGGCCACTTACTGGAAATTAATATAATACCATGGAACTAAATAAAAATCATACTAAATGAATAATAATAATCTGCCAGCTCCAAATCTGATTCTCCCTGAACTATCAATGTTCACAATGTTAAGTCATTAAGTACGTGAAGATCGTCTTGGTGTCCACTATAACTGAAATTCATAAAAGTACTATTATTTCAAAACACAAATAATTTAACTGCTTTCAGGACTGAATATATCACTCCTAACATGTTAACAATAAATTATATGATTATCATAGTAAAGAAATCAATAGATAAACAATATTTGACCTGCTGCTATATCGTCCATTTTGCATGAAAAGAAAGAGGAAGTTCCCATCATCTCAGCCTATAACATGGCATATCACTGGAAAGCCCAGGATGTCCTCTGTACAGAACAGTATGGACTGATAGAGTAGCTCAAAACAGTAAAAGGAGATGCATGTGAACAAAATGTCCACTATAGAGGACACAAGTCAATGGGCTGGGTCAATTTAGTTATCATGTTCTTTATGTTAAATGTGAAAAAGTAACTAAAGCTGCTGGCTAAATGTAGGGGAGTAAAAAGTACAATCTCCTCAAAACTTTGTGAAGTAGAAGTATAAAATTAGATAGAATGGAAATAATCAAATAAAATACACGTACCGCTTACATTCCACCAGTGGTAAGGAGCTTATTGTTTTAATGAAGATCCTACTTCAGCCTGAGGTGACAGCGACATCCAAGACTAATGGCATGGTATACTTTATTGTGCATGGGGCCATTTTTCACCTTAACTCTCGAGTGATTAGCCCCCTCTCTAGAGTATTGAGGTTTGTGGGTACTGGATTTTTAGAGAGATAGCAGGTCAACAACAGATGATAGGAGTGGTGTACATCATCTGATAGCTTTGGACCCCAAGATTCATTTGAGATGCAGCTCAGCACTGTGTGTCAACTTGTTCTAGTTATAAATATCTAATGAATTAATCAATTAATTAAACCTATTAAGTTATATAAGGATCGAGAACATTTTGGTATGTCTTTCTAAAGTCCATTTGCATGTTCAATTATGTCTAATTAGTTGTTGCAGAAATGTTTAGGTTAATAGCTTTTGTTTTTGGTTTCAAAATTGGTTTCAAAAACTTTTTGTGAAATTTTTGTATTTTGGGGATGACGAGCACTTCTGTTCTCTAAACCGCTGAGGAACACTGTACCAAAAAAGCTATACATCTCCTTAATGCTCTAGTTGCCCAAGTGAGGTTTCAAGAAAAGCTCTCACTGCTCTGGAAATGGATACCATGGGGATTTAATTCATCAGTCTCAGTATTCCAGTCATACCCAATTCATGCAATACCAAGATTATTAAGGGAGCCCAATATGCAGAAATATTCAAATACAGAAATGAACACATTTTAATGCGTGAGGAAAAACTGTTTTTTGTGAAGGTTGTCGGAATAAGCACAGGTTTCTAATAGCTAAGATATCATCAACTCTAACTCTGCACATTCTGTCCAATACACACCAAAAAGGTAGTGATGGGCAAATGAAGGTTTTGTGAAGCACTGAACCACTTGAGCCAATTGGTTCGAAAATGGGTTCATTACTCGAAGCTTCAGTTATAGTGACCTCTCCTGGCGGAGTGCAAACCCTGCACTGCAATTATGCTAGTTAGTTTGACAATAAGCTTTCAATTACACATGTGCACAATCACCTCCTTTTTGCTTGGATTGATAGTATCTTTGATTTGAAATTTTGATACACACTAGACTGAATATCATATTCTATGTACTAATAATGATTGATGAATGTGTGTATTGTGTTGTTGAGGAGCGAATGCTGGGAAAATCTGGTATCAGTTGGGTGTGCTTATGCAACTATGGAAGGGCTGATTATTTGGGATGAGGGCAGTCAAAGATTTTTATTGAGGTACATTATTTTTTCCACAGTATTTGGATTTAGACGGTTTCTTCTTTTGGTCACAATTTCCCCACATTTGGAGAATACTCGTTCACAGGGAACAGATGAAGCTGGCGTGCATAATGATCCAACAATCCAACAGCAACGCAACGCAATACCAACAATAACTCCACAGCAACAAGAACTCTCCGACAACAACCCACAAATTGTGCATTTTTTAGAACGGATATAAAGGAGTTTAGGCGCTCAAATTCGAACCTGTCACAGTCGAGGAGGCGGGGACAGTGAATCACATGCTTGGACCGCGAACCAGTCGGGTGGTTCACTCAGGAAACGAAGCTTGGACGTCATTATCACGTGACTTTCTTCCGCACCAAAGCAAGCGTCGAAGCAGTGGTTCTATGGAATTGTAGTCTAGGGTTCGATGCGTGTACCGAAGCTTCAGTGTCGCGCTGCCATCACTACAAAAAGGCATAAATGTAAAAATGTGATGTTGTAAAAACCTTGCTGGCGACCAAGTACCCATTAGGAACAATAAAGTCTTGTGACCTGTTCACCCTTTACTGATTTTTACTGATGTTGAAATATAGTGATTTGGTACAGCCCCAAAGTGAGGTGTTCCTAAGCTCTTTTCATGTTGATTTCCCATTATTTTCTATTGGAGATTTTCAATCACAAATCACAGATTTTGCGATTTTTTAAGTCGAATCTCTGTCAAAAGACATCGTAAACTATTCCCCATCATTCCACAGGTTTTCGTGTACCTTTTGGACATAAATTCTCCAGTGATAATGTGCACTAGATGAAGAACAAGAAATAAGTATGGTGAAGATTATAGCCCACCGAATAATCATGCTGGATACACAGACCATTTATTGATTGTTTTGGTTATTTTTTTGGGGGGGTTATTGACAACAGAAAAGTGATAGAATATAGAAAACAAGACTTTAAGTCAGACAAGGTGTTGCTTGATATCAGGTGCAAGTTAATACAAAATGCAAGTGTTTTTATATCATCAGTGCTTGTTTAGTTATATATACCGACTATAGGGTCTGACAGCTATACAGTTCTGCCTCATAGACACTATGTTCTTCCATCACAGCAAGAGGCCCTGTGTATGACTGGGGCCTCTCCAAAGCATACTTTACTGGTTGCGTGGGCTTGTTTTGAGTGCTCCAAAGACATGCAAATGAGGTAAAACAATACCCTACTCCTGCCATTGCCCTGAAGCAAGGCACTGGTCTTAATTATGGAGTTGGTTCAAGGGTATTTCATTGTGATCATTTCTGTGTGTGATAAAATGTAAACTGTTGAAAACAGGGAGCAGAGCCAGACCGGACATGTTGAATGTCACATGCTCATAAACTACTAGTTGTCAGCTAAAGCAGCTAAAGCAGTTAAAGCACTTAAAAGCATTCTCAGACTCCAGTAAAAACACCCTGCTTTTGCAACACATACTGTATAATTTTGTAAGTGTTTGTCATGTTTAGGTGCAGACATATATATGGTAGCATGCTGGTTAAAGCATGTTGTAAAGAATTTACATGAAAAAAACTTGGAGGCCTATAAGCCATTTAAGATTTGGTCATGAAAATCACTAATACTTGCAATAACAAGATAGATAGATAGATAGATAGATAGATATAGATATATTTCATTAAGAATCCCTCTTAGGTCTTCAAGTGCAATTTCTTTTAATATAGTCACCGCCAAATGCTAAACAAATCCTAAAAAATCCAATAAAAACTTAAAATTGATGTGTGCCATAAAAATATATAAGAAATATTGCGTATTGGGTGATCTTGGTACCAGTGATCCACTAATGAAGGTTGTGCTTTTTATTAAAAGACACTATTGTTGCCGTGCTTCGTGTCTATATGAAGCCAGCATATTTAAAAGTTCTTTAGAGACAAAAATGGCTAAAACAAGGAACGCAGGAAACAAGTCTGAAGATACAGATTCTCAGCCAGGAAGGGTACAGCTGCAGTCCTTCAGCAGTTGGATACACTCTGCAGAAATACAGACAAACCAACAGCTTGGAAGACAAACCAAGATCTGGGCATCCAAGGGTTTCTTCAGCAAGAAATGGCCGCATCCTGATCCGCATGTGCAGGGAAAACTGACGAATGACATCACAGGAGCTTCAGCAGCAGCGGTCAAACCAAACTGGTGTCCAGTGTTCCACCCGCACTGTACGTTGCCGACTGTTAGATCATGGCTTAAGGTCCTACAAGGCTGTCAAGAAGCCCCTGATCAAAAATGTACTTATTGTAATTGTTTATTTATCCTTTGATGTGTTTAAACAGTATATCATTTGTGTCTTACTTTACAGGGTATGATATACTATCTGTCCCTGAGATTTTTGCCTCTACCCAAATATATAACAAAGGTTAATTATGTTCAATTTGTGGTGTTTATGGTGAACAGAATTAAACATTTTAACAGCAATATTTATTTACACAATCAAGATCCACAGATCATGCAGTTAACAGTTCTGAGCGAAAGTAGTTTCCACTGAAAACATAAGTCTTTATGAGAACTGTTCACAGTATGTTCTTGGGGTTATTAAGAGCAGTGATTCTCAACTGGTGGGTCGGGACCCAAAAGTGGGTCGCGGACCTGTTTTCAGTGGGTCATGGGCCTTTACCTGGGCAAAAAAATCCTGTGGTTTTATTTTGAAGGGGATTTTTTTTATGCCATCTATTCACTCTGTTTGTTTTCATGTCTCTTAGTAATTTTGTGTCTTTTTTTTAGGGTTTTTGTGCCTTTTTCTGTCATTTAACATCTTTTCCTGATCATTTTGAATCTTTTTTGGAAATCTTGTGCCTTCTTTTGGAAGACGTGACTTCTTTGGTAATTTTGTGTCTTTTCTTTGGTAATTTTGTGTCATTTTTTGGTAATCATGTGTATTTTTTTTTAGGAATTTCTTCACCTTTTTGGGTAATTTTTGGAAATCTTGCGCCTTTTTGGTCATTTTGTGTCACAGTTTGTTTTCGTCTGCTAACTGAGCATTGCATGAAAGCTGTTGAGTCTGTTAAAATAAGATATGTTGTGTTATCTAAGATGCACATTCTGTTTATTAATTAAAATGCAGCTATTTTAGTGTAATAGGGAACATTTTCCTCTAAATCTGCTCCATCTTTTCATTAAATACAGTTTAGAACATTTTCCTCGTTTTGGGTCTCGTCTTGTCATGACGGGGTGATGGTGGGTCCCAAAGCCAGACCAGTTGAGAACCTCTGATTTAGAGTAATGGGGACACTCAAATGGAATGTCTTTTTGTAATGCTGTGAGCACAACAAATTAATTCCACCCTTATTTGCTTGGTAATTAAAACCAAAACCCCACAGCCTATACCAATAGAGGTAAGTTAGTACTGTCATTTTGGAAGGTCACTCCTTGAAAACAAGAGTCTGTCAGATGTCCTTCTGTCTTACAGAGGCCCTGGACTCAGAAAGTTGCTTATTTTCAACTGGAAAGAGGGACTCTTGCTGCTTTACTCAGACTGCTGGTGGTAAGTAAAACATAACCTACAATGCTGTGCAACAAATACAACACCAATACATGTGTATGTGTTATTTAACTATGGCGACTTGTAACCCTGCCAGTGCGTTGGGTTGCTTTGTTTTTAACATTTTGGTAGACTACTGTAAAATGCAACATATGATGTGAAAGGGAGCTTTCCTATACAGAGTGACACAGAGTGATGTGGTAGGGATTCAGTGTGGTTAAAAGACACTTTGACAGGATCAGTGTTTGGTCGATGCTGAGGTTGCCAGAGGTCCCATCAGATGTAAGAAAGTTTTTATAAGAAAGAAAAAATAAATTGGTAAAGATATTATTGGGGGAATTTTAACTTCTATATTATCACATTATATTTCTGTGATTTCTGACATTTTCTGTTACTACATAAAGTTTTTTTTCTACTAAAATCGGAGAACACAGAAATATTTAACTGACAACTTAAAGGGGACACATTTGTGCATATGTCCATATGTTAACAAGATTTTCCCTTAACCCCTTGGCCTTCTACTGACTTGCTGGCAGAATTGTTTTGCTGTAGCAAGCTCATTGGAATCAATTGGTACCAACCAAGTCACGATATCATGTAGGAAAGGGGTGAAATACTGCAATAAACAACCCCCAACAATGTTTTCCCCATCAGAGGTTTCAGAAATTCAAGATATTTGAATGAAAATTGTTTCTATGGGGACCCACATCTCTCCACTTCACGTGCATACCTATGATAAGACAATGGATTTTAAGGCAAAAAATATTTATTTTCATGCATTATTTTGCATTTGAATATTTCTGCATACTGGGGTCACTGAACTACGGTGGCCTACACGGGCTAATGCACAGCAGCGGCTCGGCCACCGTACTTAACAGTCTGGATATCAGGAATTTGATCGCTGAAAATACAGATATCTCCAAAATGTTGTTTTTACAACCATAACACAGCATGGGTTTTTCTGTTGTTCCAAAGATCTTGGTGTATTGATGTAATATTTGGGAGCATTTTTTTTTTTAACCAATATTATCCATTCTCGAAATTAACAACAGAAGAAGAATTCAGCACAAAATGTGTGTAAAAAAGTACATCAACCTAAATATTTTTGCAGCAACTTATGGGATATGGTTGGGCATGGTAATGGATTTGAGAAAGACAAACATTAATGTTCTGAACCCTTATACACCTTAAATAATTGATTACCAATTTATTAATTAGGTAATTAGGATTTATGAGTAGAATAACTTCACACACAATGCTGAGCTGCATGTTAAACCCCTTTTAAGGTTCCCAGCTTCCAGATGATGTACACTTCTATGTGACACATACTGTTGACCTACTATATTCCCCTAAAAATCTTCTGCCCCCCCCCACACCCAATTCTCAATAAAAAACAAATAAAAAATCAATACCATTGCCATCTGGTGGGGCACTCTGTAAATCACAGCCTTGGTTTCTCCTGCAACACAGGCGCCCTCCAGTGGATCAGCCAGAGAAAGGAGCTACACCATTCAGCTCCAGCTGGATCACTCTTTAGTCCACTGAGCTCCCTGACAGTCTGATATTAGAAATAATCTGTTAAACCCTACAACTAATAAAAACAGTAAAGTATCAGCCCATGGAATTATTGCTACAATTTGTGTGATGTGTATTTATTTTCAGTGTACTGTATGTGAATTATGATTTCAAAGTTGGATGTGATCATTTGAAATATGTAAAAAATAAACCAGCTATTCAACAGCATAATCATGACATGGTGGGGGTAGGGGAGCAAATTAAGAACAAAGAAGGAATAAAAGAGTGGCTCAGTGAATGGTTTGATGAGAATGAAAGTGTCGCAATTAAAATGCTTCACACTCACCAGATAGCAACCCAACTGAACCCCTTTGGAAAAGATTGGCTACATGTATAAGATGATGCTCTCCAGGCAGTTTTGACTACTTCTCCAGGTCTTCATCTGTGCGTTCCAATACCAACACTACCTATTAAGTATGCCAGAAGACAATGTTGCATGTTAAATTTATTATGCCAAACATACCAGGATGTCCTAATACAAGTGGTTGCATTTTGTAGTGTGCAGATCTGGCTATTCTAACCCACAATCCTCTGAAGTAGAAGGTCAAAGATACATTTTCGTGCCAGCCATGTTGCTATTTGTTTCCGTCTTCTCTCTCTGGCGACCAGGCAGCCAATGACAGCAGTGCCTCATTAACTTAGCCTCCCCACCCACTCAAATCACTGGAACCTAAATAAGGCAGAAACTGCTGGAATTGAGAGAGCTCAAACAGGCTGGATGTGTGTTTTTTTTGTTTTTGAGAAAATAGGTCCATAACCTTGATTTAGAGACCCATTGGACATGTTTAAAAAAAGGTTAAACTTGCATAATCTGGGACCTTTAAGAAAGCTTGGAATGCTATTCCTGGCACATACCTTAAAATGTATTACATTATGGAATTAATGACTCATATATGCCATGCTGTTGTTAAAGACAGAGGAGGTTACTTTGAAGAAAGCAAAGTCTAAGCAAGAAAAACCCAAATACCTGATGATTATAGTAGAGGTATATTCTGATGAAGTGACTCTATATAATAATCCTGTTTATTTTGTTTAGTATACCAATGAAACTATGATCTTTTTGTATAAATTTGATTTCACACACACACACACACACACACACACACATATATATATAGATCAATAAAGTATTTGTGAATCTGAAAAAGATCCTGTTGTTTCTTTTCCTGTTAACTACACTGTTTGACACCTTTTGCTGTTCATCCTTATTACTATTCCTATGCTACTTACACTTATCCTTGTGCTCTCTACAGTTATCCATATGCTCTTTTCGCTTATCCTTACGCTTATCCTCAAGCTGCACCTCACACCGCTTGTTTTCCCTCACGCTGACCCTTACACTGACCCCCAAGCTGACCCTTATTCTGATCCTTTTAATGGTAACCGGAACCTTTAAAGACAGAGAGACCTGAAGAGAATAAGGACCCTGAGATTGAGATCCCTGAACAAAATTGGATTTTGGCGATGGCAGAGGGTCCTAGATCTCCCTCAACTGGCCTTGGCTCCTCTACAAGGAGTTACAGTGAAAGAGTGACAGAGAGAAGGCTGCTGCAAAGAGACGGAGGTAGTCTGATGAGATTGACTACAATGGATGGGCTGACAATCCTCATGGAAATATAAGAGCAATTACTGAGTTCTGGGGCCAGCCTATGCATTTGGCATGGGTGGCAATGCCCCAGGTAGCCCTCAAGCCTGATGCATGTAGCTCTTGCATCTGCCAATGCAAGAAACCTTCAGCTTGGTCATTGGTCATATTCAAATGACTCTCCACTGCAACACTGACGTGCTAAGATGGGTGCATTGTGCCACTTCCTTTGTTTCATTGTACTGGTAGTGCTTGCTTGCCACTCTCGCAAAATCTATTTTACTGTTAAAGTTAAACAAGACTTTGACGCTATATTTATCGAGAAAGCACATATCATTGTTACTCTTCTCAACCAGCTGTAATGTTCACGTCGCTTAACATACGTCACATCTTACGTTGCTCCGGTTGGTTGTTGATCTATCCAATAGAGCGAAGAGGCATTTTTTTTCCTGGTTCGGTTGAAACACGCCTCATAATCACAGCCCAATGGATCAGTTTCAGACTCACATTCTGAACAGAATTGAGTCTGACGTCGTCAGGCTAGTTATCCACAATAACCTAAACAAAATTAAAACCGAGCCACACGGTGGTGTAGTGGTTAGCACTCTTCCCTCACAGCAAAGGGTTGCGGGTTCGATACCCGCCTGCCGACTTTCTGTGTGGAGTTTGCATGTTCTCTAGTATTCTTATAACATCAGTAGTGTAAGAGATTAAGGACAGTTTCTTTCAAAAGCTTGGCATATGTGATCTAAAATTATTATTATTATTATTATTATTATTATTATTATTATTATTATTTTATTCTCTTGCCAGCATTTGCAAACAGATTCTTCTTTTTTTCATTAATTCAATTTCCACTAGATTTTGAATAAAATATTTGATGACACTTAAATAGGAATTTATTCAATCTTTGCTCCAGGTATAGCATGGAATAAAATCATTTTACGAGTGTATATTTAATAACACAAACTAATGTAGTTTGACAATGTCATTGTATGTAAGCAGTCATTGATGTTTACTAGCCAAAACACTGCTGATGACCACTGCCAAGCCTGGAATACCAATTGAGAAAAGAAAGCAACTGCTTAAATCTACAAACCCTCAGGACATCCAAAAGCCAAAAGCTTTCTGTGTGGCAGTTACTATGTGGTAATTAGATGTATTTGTTTGGCAATATGCACCACTAAAGAAACATTTATACCAGGCTGAACAGTGGGTCCTTTATTTTTACGTAATCTTGGGCCTTGTCTTGTTGAGGGGACATGTGACAAAATGTATTTTTAATAGAGGGTTCAGTCAAACATGGGACATTGTCAAGGACTTACAAAGATATACTCAATACATATAAATAAAAGCAAAGAAAAGAAAATGATAAATAGCATAAACCCTTTTACGTAAAATTTGAAGCATTTTCACCTATCTTACTTCTTTCCATTAAATCTCTCTCCATTGCTATTTCATCTTGTCCCCGAACATCCAGAAAAAACACATCTATGAAATTTAACAGAATCTTGACACTATGATATATGTTGAACCAGTGTAATGGTGTTCTTTGTTCTACATAAATGGGCTATTTTATCGCCACAAAGAATGTTGCATCTCATACAGTCTCTAGGCAGACCATGGTGTAAGCCAGTGATTCTCAACTGGTGGGCCGGGACCCAAAAGTGGGTCGCGGACCCCTTTTCAGTGGGCAGAAAAATCCTGTGGGTTTATTTGCTTGTTTTCAAATGCTGATTGAGCATTGCGGAAATTTGAGTCTTTTTGAAAGTACTTCTTGATAGTTGGACATTTTTATTTCACATTTGTGCAGCTGTTGAGTCTGTGAAAAAAGGATGAAGTTACTGAATTTTTATGCATGTTGCATTACCTTTTGTCCCTAAGATGCACTTTTTGTGTTTTAATTAAGATGAAGCTAGTTGAGTGTTAAAGGGAATATTTCCCTTTATCATTAAACTGTGATACTGTAAACTATCTCAGGCTCAAACTGCTCCATCTTTTCATTAAATGCATTTGAGAAGTTGAAATTTTCCCCGATTTGGGTCGCAGCTTGTAGTTACGGGGTGATGGTGGGTCCCAGAGCCAGACCAGTTGAGAAGCTCTGGTGTAAGCTATAGCAGTAGAGGCTGAGATATTCGGCTCTTTTAGCCTCTATTATGAGCTGAGCTCCAAAAACTAACAATAAAACAAG
>CAFUXE010000281.1:223449-255345 GCA_903364295.1 Serranus cabrilla | reverse complement strand
GGGGGGCTTCTTGGTCGTCTCCACCACCTTATGAAACTCTGTTGACCCATTTTTCCCGCGCCCTTCATTTGTGTGAAACGTCTGAAGCTCATTTTAACTGTGGCAGACCAGCAGCAGGGATTGGCTGAGGGTTGCATTGTTAAAGATCACCATAGCAACGATCTGAGCGTCCGGCTGCACTGCTACACAGCTTTTTTGTCTTAGCTTTGAATGGAAGGAGTGATGGGTTTAAAGGAGCATGGTAAGAGGCCTGGCAGCCTGCGCTTTTAACAATTTAATAAACTCAAAATAAGAAATAAAGAAAGAAAGAAAGGCCAGAAACAACAAAATCAGCAGGATGTGGAAAGGGTCTCAAAATGCTTTTAGCTGTAAGTTTGAAAGAAACCAACTTGTGAACAACAAGCCATTTTAGAAACAGGAAAAAAAACACCAATAGAAGCTTCCACTTTGTGCATCTCAAGATGAGACTAAGTCATGGAAGATTTGCTCTATGATAGTTGAGAACTGTTTACCTAAAAAGAGGGAAAATACGGGTGTTTAAGCATCCACTATGCAAATGTAAATGTATGCAAAGCTGAACCTAGCACTTTGCTGCGGCACTTTTTTAAGGAAAAAAAAAGAACTTTACTACTTTTTTAGAAAGTCCTCGTTTCTTTTGAAACCTGAAAAAACACAAACTCATTATGTTTAATTGTAATGTCTAGCCTGATGACCCTCATTTCTCAAATAGAAGTAAAAAAAAACCAAAACAGATATTTTGCTCCCAAACTAGACAAAAACATTGTGTTAGAAATGAAGCAGTCTTTGTGGGAGCTTACACAGGAGACATGCCCGTCTCCCAGTGACTCAGTGTGTAACTGTGACTGATTCAGAGAGGATTTGCTCATTTTTTTTGTATGAAGCAAAGCAGCCACCTGCTGTGGAGCCATTGGAGCACAAAGATGAACTCAGGCAGGGCTGCTCTTCTCTTGTGGTGATTCAATAAAATTCCTCTGAGCCCAACTTGTGGGTGAGGCAGGGGCTTCCCTTTCTGTGTGATTCATAGCATTGCTGCTAACTCTGCCCAGCGACGAGACTCGCTGCTGACTTCGTGACTCAGGGTTAACACTTTCTCTAGTTTTTCACCTTCACAGAATGAAAAAGCCCTGTGTTATTTCAGACTGTCTTTATCCCATTACACATGGTATCTGAGGCTTAATTGACACAAATAATAGTCAGTGTAATGTTTTCTCAATGTGATTAACTGAATTTCTACTCGTAACATTAAAAAGTTTGTTTTCCCAAATTACATATTTATTATTTATAAAGCAGCATATGGCTCAACTCAATTCCGAAGAAGTTGGGTTGGTCTGTAAAATGTACATTTGAAGATAATGTATAGAAATTAGATTTCAGAGTTAAAAACAAACAGAAGTTTGAACATTAAATATCATGTCCTTTTGTTCAGATGAATGGAGGTCAAAAAGGATTTGCAAATAATTGCATTGTGTTTCTCTTTACATTTATTATATACTATTATCACTGCAATTAAAATCTGATGAATTCTTTAACGGCTGTAATTATAAATGGCTCAACTCAATGTGGTCTGTCAGTGTTAGATAAATCCTCTTGACAATAATACGAACAATTATCGACAAAGCTGGCTAATGTTGGCCCTGAATTTCATTTTTATTTTTTTTAAGGCTCAGTAATTGGTTGAAACAGCTGGTCACTGTAATGTTAACAAGGTAATGTTTGTCAAAAAGGAAGAATTAATATTTTTGTTTGGGACTTTTTTCAGTGTCTGAGAATATTTAAGTATTTCTGAAACTCTTGAAACTTGAATATTTTCATTTATTTTATTTTCGAACAAGCATATAAAAATAAAAATGAGAAAAAAAGAGAAAGAATGATATAAAGTAAGTAGCATACATAAACTTACCGTTCGAAAAAGGAGTGGAAAGAAGTATAAACTTTTCTAAAGTCCCACTATGTTAATCTATAACACAAACATAAATAGCAACTTCCACTTTTAGAAGCCAATTCACAATTTACAAATTATTTTTTCATTGGATTATCTCTCTTCTTCCATATACTTATTTAGAAGAAAATGTTTGTACTTTTTTTTTTATAAACACATTTAGACTTACGCTTTGCTTAATTTTTTTTTTTTTTTTAAATGAATTTATATCAACAGACTTGTTGTTTAAAAACCCCATAAAGATCCAACGACCTGGCAGTTTTTTTTTTGTTGCAGACTCAGTTTTAAGACCACAGGGAAGGCAGTGATATCATATGAAACTAGAAGATAAAAAGACATGTTTTAGTGCAATGATATATTGTCGAGAGGGATAAATATAGTGTAAATAATACTTAGTTACTGTACTCATGAATTGCCTTTGAGAGCCACCACTGTATGAACAATACAGACATGGTATGAAAAGCAGTAAGCACAAGTAGTGGAGTCACTGCTGACTAATATCTGCTATTAGTCAGCGGCTCTGCTCAGTGTTATTGTTCAACTGAGATGCTGGTACCAGCCAGTGCCAGGGATCAACCCTGTCTGGCCATAACCATGATCTATTAAGTGCTCAGTAATGGGTGAAGGGTTAGGAGGAGCTGTTATCTACTCCCAGGAATGTTTGAAGGGGTTGACTGGGTTCGGATTGGAGGGGTGAAGAGGGAGGAGACCCTCAGTCTCTGTCAGCTCTCGCCAACAGGATACATGAGATTACAGGCAGTGCAGGTTAGAGTTAATAGTCCGGAGTGAGATTATCTTTCAATGCAAGTCCGAGGGAAAATCTTAGATCCCTCTTACAAAGGAGGTGAAAGAGAGTGAGAACAATGAAAAAACGTAAAAGGTGATCTCAGTAATAAGTATAAGTGAGGGACGTTGGAGGAAGGCAAAAGAAGGAGGGGATACCAGACAGAGGAAACTAGAAGAGCACTCGGAGATCACACGTTATTTACTCTTTAGTTAACTTATCAAATAAAGTCCATTATTTTGACAGACCGAGAATTCAGATGAAGTTCTATGAGAAGTTGATGAGAAAGGGCTGCTAAGGCCCGACAGTAACTGTACAAAGTGTGTTGTGTCAGAGTTGTGTTTGTGAAGACTGCTTTTCCTTTGTGTCCATTACCCATTAATGAGAAACATGAGAAACTAACAAATCAACACATGCTTTTTGGATTATGTGTTTTCCAAATTATAGGAGAAGCTCAGACTAATTAGAGTCAATCAGCGTTCTTTTCTGGGTTTTTGAAATGGAAGGAGTACACACTCAGCCTTGGCAAAAAGTTACAAAGATTACAATAGTATGCTGAGTAAGCTCAAATCCCTGTGTGTAACAGCCAGAACTATAGTATTTCTTGTTTGCTCTCTTTTTAATTTTGCAATTCAGTATCTAAAACAGAACAACAGAAAGAATTGTTATACTTTGAATCCAAATCTTCAATGTAAATGTGATTGATCAATGCATTTTAACGTCTTTGGTTCAATGTTTTTACATTTTTCAGTTGATTTTACCCAAATTATTATGATTGAACCGACAAGGGTTTAGTCTTTTTTCCAAAGCCCAAAGAGCTTCTGTAAATATTTACAGTCATCATAAAGTCTAAATAAATAATAAATAAATAAAATTAAAATAAAATAATAAAATAAATAAATTCACTGACTATTGCATTTCATCTCATTCTAGAATTGTAAACACCACTTTTCATTATTAACACTATTCTTGGACTTGCATTCACATTAGAATAGAGGAAGCACAAACAACACTTTATCAGGTATGGAAAGCATCAACACAGTGGGAGGAGAAGTGAGATACTAGTGTAAGGAGCAGATAAAGGAAGTGATAGCAGATGCATGTGAGAGGAAATGGGTGTGTTAAAGTGGATGCAGTGTGAAAGGAAAAGCATAATACTGATGTGATGTTTTGTTGATGACTTGCTAGCAGAGGAACACAATGTTTGTTGATAATGCAAAGGAGGCGACAAAATCATGATTCCATGCATGTATGCTCATCAAGCTAGAAAACACAGGGGAAATTTTTATTTTTAAAGCCGGCCTTGATAACTTTTGAAAGAAAAAAAACAACCTGCAATACCAACAATTGAAAAGTTGAATTTAGAAGCAATGAAATACATCCTTAAGTCAATAAAATGAAGAGTTTTGCTGCTAAAACTTTACCTTATAGGTTAATGATGGCCAGTGTAAACATATTGTACCCTTACAGGAAGCATGCTTGTTGTTGACTTACTCTCGACCAAGTCAAATAATGATGATGTCTTAGAGGCCGTCCACACGTACGTAAACGATCTTTTTCCTCTCCATTTTCCCTGGCATCGTATCAGGAATATTTGCGTCCACACAGATCCGTCTCAATACGCTACTTCATATGCCAGGCCTATAGGTGGCGCTGATTCAATTTCAGAAATTCACAAAATATCGATATCTTCTCCAGCAGGAACACGAGCATGTAGTCCGTCATTGTTATTGATGTTGTTATGAGACGTATCACGGGTTATAACAGGTGGAAGGCTAAGCTCTAGGGGTGTGGCATATGACATCATCGAAACGCAGATATCCGTCTTCACCGTCCACACGAATACGCAAGGGATGCATTTTCGGATTTATTCACCCTGGGACCCGGTTTCAAAAAAGTGCGTTTTCGGGCTATGCGTTTACGGGATTCATGTGGACGGTCGGCCCAAACGAAGCAAAACATATGCGTTTAAGGAAAAAATCGTCTCCGTGTGGACGGCCTCTTAACTCACTTAAAAAAGGGTATTATAACATTAATATAAACTGCCACTGGTGGCCATATAGACCCTGCTGATTTTAAGTTGCAACTAGTTTTGTATTTAATGTGTTACTTTCCAGAAAAGAAGTCATCATCAAAACATAAAAAAATAAAACGTATTTCCTGGAAATTCAAGTCTAGGACGGAGTATTAGGGCGACATTTAGAAAAAAAAAAGAAAATGAATTACGAGAATAAAGTCGT
This sequence comes from Serranus cabrilla, assembly GCA_903364295.1. Classification (NCBI taxonomy): domain Eukaryota; kingdom Metazoa; phylum Chordata; class Actinopteri; order Perciformes; family Serranidae; genus Serranus; species Serranus cabrilla. The sequence continues at coordinate 250,361 of CAFUXE010000281.1, read as the reverse complement.
AAATATTGAATTCATGATGAGAATAAAGTCGTAAATATTTAATTTATTACAAGAATAAAGTCGAAAAATAATTAATTAATTCGACGAGGAGAGTTGTTAAAATGAGGTTCGCATTTCCTTGAAATGTACTTCATAACAAGGAGATACTAACTCTTTTGCCACATCAGCATTATCATAAGTATAATGTTGCACTCTTGCCTTTTGTCGTTTCTTTCGTTTGAAGCAGAACAGCCTAGCAATTATGTACGACTTTATTGTTATAATTCATTCATTATTTTCAACGTTATTCTTGTAATTAATTAATTGCTTACGACTTTATTCTTGTAATTCATTCATTATTTACGACTTTATTCTCGTAATTAATTCAATATTTACGACTTTAATCGTGTAATTAAATAATTAAGTCATTTTTTTACAAGTCAGATCTATATTTCTTGTGTGCACAGTTAATAATGGTAAGTAGTTACAGACCAGGGGAAGCATGAACATCTGCCATAGTTTCTGGCAATAAGGACAGGTGGTTTTAAGCTGTCTTGTTCTGAACCAATGGACAGACAAGTTATCAGACTGAAAAAGAAAGTAGCAACTATTTAGTTCATGTTTTCCATGAGTTTGATTTTAGGACAATCATTGCATTGTTCAGGTTAGTCTTATCGCTATTCCTCTACACATCACAGTCTGAAATCCCAAACTGTATACAAACAGCAATGAGTGAAACTTTCATTGACCACACTGACAGCTGCTAGCAATGTAATATGTTTACTTTTAACACCATCTGCTGTGACCTTAAGTCAAGAGGAAAGAGGGACTTGTCACCTTTAGCCCCTTTAAGGCCAGAGTTCTAGGTAGACCACTGTATAAGCTGGAGGGTAATGCAGCTAAAGCTTATGAGTGTGTGTGTGTGTGTGTGTGTGTGTAGGGGGGCGGGTCTTATCTTCAGATGTGTATCTTCTTGTCAGGCTTTCAGATGACCATTTTAATAACGTTCTATCATATATTTAGGGATGAACGATTAATTGCAATTAAGTCGCGACATGATAGCAATTTTCTAATCGCAAAAGGCCGCGATTATAAACTGGTAACATGACATGCGAGAAAGAGCAGAGAGTAGATAGCGGTATTCAACTCAATCGTGATATCCGCCATTAAACAAAGAGAAGAAGAACAACAGCAACTTAATAAAAGAAGAAGCAACAACTTGACACGCTGCTACCGTAACAATGGCCTCGTGCTCAGCAAAACTTAATGACGAAACTTTGGCGTGGAAGAGCAGCAGTACGTCTGTTGTCTGTAACTATTTTGGTTTAGTTACATAACTAGTTACCATTACCAGTAAGTTAGTAAAGCAACTGATTAGTCTTAAAAGTAACTTTCCCCAACGCTGATTATAACCTATAGACGTGATCAACAGGAAATATTAGTTTATATGTTACTTCTATAGTGTTGTGTTGACTATAAAAGGATTTATTGCCTGTGAGGAATTAAAGATGAGGAATTAAAAAAATAATTGTAGATTAAATCGCAATCTTGGTGAGAAAATGCTGGTAATTCAATTGTTAAAGTGAACCAACACTTGTGAATATCTGACTGCAATGGCCTTGTGGCCCTTTTGTTCATAGTAGCTGAGTTTCAGCTGTTTATTTTATTAACAGTAATTATTATAATTACAATGGACAATTTACCTCATTAAGCAGAAAGACTGACAGCTTGAACAGTTAATCCTCAATTGTCCTATTTCATATTAATTATACTTATCCTTATCCTGTTTTTGCATGATCATTAGTTTCTGACTCTTGAGTCTCACACTGCCAATGAGTTATGTAATATGACATGGTTTAGTTTAAATGTATCAAAATCCCTGAAATTGGATTGGCATTCCACAGTACAACCCCAAAAGGTGTTGGTTGGTCTACATACCTTAAACATGTTGGAAAATTGGATATGAGTAGTGAATGTGATACATTTGACAATTTCTTTTAATTCACTTACACTGTAAAAACCTAGTAAAAAATAAAAAGCATAAGATTTTTAAAAAAATTAAACAGGTATAAATATGAATAGACACAGCTGCAATGTCTTTAAAAAGCTGAATATTTTGATATTCATACAGTTTTTGTACCTGAAAGTACACAGAGGTTGGTAATTATTGTAAAACAGATTCAGCATTCATTCATAATATACACTCAAAATCTTCAAAAAGTCTAATATCATGCATGTAAAACAATTGCACAAAATGATAGATAATAGGATAGACAAAGGTAAATATGCATTACTTTATCAAATTAAATTTTTAACCTACAGTTTGTAAGAAAGGGGCCACTATTGCATCTTTAATTGCATTTTTTTCCCCTTCCATTTCAGGCCTATTATGCACAGCAGCAGCAGACAAGTGTTTGTCATCTCCCTGCAAAAACAATGCCACATGTCTTGATCATCTGGGTGACTATGTGTGCCTGTGTCCCAAAGGACCCGTGTGGTACATGGGGAAAAACTGTGATGAGCTGTATGACGCGTGTATCATGGCACCTTGCCCCAACTGTACCAGCAACCCTGGGACTGACGAATTCACCTGCCACTGCCTGGATGGTTTCACAGGGCTGAACTGCACTCAGGATGTAGATGAGTGTCAGAGCAACCCCTGCAAAGGCATTAAATCAAATTGCGTCAATGGACTCAATGAGTATTCCTGCCACTGCCCCCTGGGATTGGGAGGGGAGGACTGCCAGAATAATGTGACCACTTGTTTGGAGGAAACATGCCAGAATGGCGGCGTCTGTGTGGACGTCCCTGACCATGGGCACAGGTGCCAGTGTCCTGCTGGGTACCAGGGGAGGGACTGTGAGGAGGACATTGATGAATGTCAGTCTGAGCCCTGTCATAATGGAGCTATCTGCAAAGATGGGGTTAATGCCTACCAGTGTTTCTGCGTACCTGGCTTTCAAGGCTACCACTGTGACTTGGACATCAACGAGTGTGCCTCTCGACCCTGTCAAAACAATGGAACGTGTATAGATGAGATGGATCACTACACATGTGACTGTGCTCCAGGATTCGAAGGTAAGCCACTGTCAGGGCAAGTCAGGGTTATTTAAAAGAGACATTTATGTTTTTGGATCAGGGGTTCTTCGCATTTGTTAAGAATGCATCTGATCAATAAAACAGTAATCCAATTAGAAGATATCAGGACTTTCTATTTAAATGCTAGGCTGGATTATTAACAGGGTCAACAATGCAATTGCTTTAAGGCCCTGGGACTTTGGGAGGTTAAGTTAAAGAAATTGTGGTTATTTTCTTGACTGGATCTTAAACACTCATCTGATACTTATTAATACATAAATGTGTGTTTAATCAAATAACTAACACTGAACAAACATGGGGAAAGATAGTGTTCCAGAATGGGAGATCTGGTTGGATTTGCTATTTCAAATAAGATCCATATTGGATGATTCAGCACCAGTGCTAGTGTTTAGTGGCAATACAGGAATTAATGTGCCCTTTATGTAGAGAACCGGAAAGTAAGAGAGTGTACATCATGGAAGAATGTGTCACACTTTTTGTTGTGTGTGAGATTTAAATTTAAACCTTCCATTAGTTTTTTTTAACTGTAATGGATGTATTTGTTGTGTATAAACTGCCTAACCATAGCCTACCAACCATTCCCATAATCTTAACCATACCTTAGTCATTACTAACCCAACTTGGGGCTCTTGGGACTCCTCACAGTTTGCATTTATCAATGAATATTAAAGGAGTATGAGTAAAACAAGTCACGATTGATCGTTTTTGTAGTGTAGTCAGTGCAGATAAAATGTTTTATTTTTATTTCGTATGGTAAATAAGATTGTTGAGCTTTGTACTATTCCATTACCTGTATGAAAGAGGTTGCATGGCTCTGTTTAAGTAGCACTAGTCTGTGTTTCTGTTGACTGTCTGCGGCTGAGTTCTTGGCAGCTTCAGTGCTATTGTGTTGTATCTGCACTGTGCTAAGATAATTAGGTGTGTTGCCAATCTCACTACTTGGCCAACTGCCATCCCTGTTCTGTCCCCTGCAGGGATTAATTGCGAGATGGAGATCAATGAGTGCGAGGCGCATCCCTGCCAGAACGGCGCCACCTGCCGTGATCACGTCGCCACATACACGTGTGAGTGCATGGCAGGCTTCCAGGGCCAAGACTGCGAGGTCAACATTGACGAATGTTCCAGCATTCCCTGTTTGAATGAGGGCAAGTGCATAGATGGGATCAACAGGTAGGATTACACACACATGTTTTTACTGCCTGCACATACCCACAAATATTATATGTAGTTAGAATGGTATGGGCTTTTGAAACACAATACAACCTCATGGATAAACAGATGCACCGATTCATACATAATGACTGTAAGGAAGAATGCAAAGTTAGTTAATAATGAGGTCCAACAAACAGACCATTCATGTTTTTTTAGAACAAGATGTAGACCAGGGGTGTCAAACTGATCCAGTAAAGGGCCGAGGGGCTGCAGGTTTTTGTTCCAACCAAGCAGAAACACACCTGAATCCAATCATTCAATCACCTGAACTGTCTTCACTCAGCTGATTAATTATCAGTATCACCTGTGCTCTTGCCATGTTTGTGAAAACATAATACAACATAATATGTCCAGAGAATAACAGGGCCACTTTTAGCATTTGTAAGCATTTTACAGAATTATTATTATTTTTTATTTTTTTTGGCAAAAATCAACATTTGGACATCCTATAATAAGGTGTTTTTCTTTTGACATTTTTAAATATAATATAGTATGCCTTTTTTTTTCTTCCAGTTTTGGACATAATGTAATATAGTGTTTCTTGTTTCATATTTTTGGATATACTATACTATTACCCAGGTCCAACAGCATTTTTAGGCATTTTTGGGTTAACTACACTATGACCAATTTTGGACATACTTTAATTTTTTTTTTTTGTCATCTAGAACAGGGGTTTCAAACTGATCCAGGAAAGGGCAGAGTGGCAGAAGCACACCTGAATCCAATCATTCAATCACCTCAGCTGTCTTCAATCAGTTGATTAATTATCAGTATCACCTGTGCTCCTGCTTGGTTGGAACAAAAACCCACAGCCACTCGGCCCTTTACTGGATCAGTTTGACACCCCTGATGTAGACTCATACTGTTCAGCTTGGCAGAGAGTCAGCTGGTGTAACATTAACCACCAGGAAATTGATGAAGGAGCATTTACAAGGAAAAACACTAAGGCAGCAAAAGTTTAAAATCCTCCATTTGCAAACAGTTTTGGCCAACACACCTTTATCAGGGCAAACAGAGGGCAAGCACTTACAGGTGGCATGAATAAAGTTACAATACCAATGGGTGGAGTCCCACAATGATTCAATACAGAGGCAACAAAGTTCAGATACTACTTTGCCTAAGACATAAAGACAAGATCTTTGAATGTACCTGTGGACTCTGTGCACTCTGAAGACCTGTGTTGGCCGAAACATTCATTAATTCATTCATCTTCTATATCCGCTTATCCGGGTCAACCCGGGTCACGGGGGGCTGGAGCCTATCCCAGCTGCATTGGGTGAGAGGCGGGGTACACCCTGGACAGGACGGCAGTTTATCACAAGGCTGACACATACAGACAGACAACCATTCACACACTCACTCACACCTACGGGCAATTTAGAGTCACCAATTAAACCTAAGCTGCATGTTTTTGGACTGTGGGAGGAAGCTGGAGTGCCCGGAGAGAACCCACGCACACACAGGGAGAACATGCAAACTCCACACAGAAGAGCCACAGGCGGGGATCGAACCCGCAACCCTCTTGCTGTGAGGCAAGAGTGCTAACCACTACATCACCGTGTGGCCTTGGCCGAAACAGTTAACAGAAAATAGTTTTTGTACATTGGACACATCATTTATGCCGATACACAAACAGGTTAAACATATTTATTAAAAAGGTTTGTTTAATATTTCGTTTCACCCGAGATTCTTGGAAAAAGAAGGTAGAGAAGGTAATGTAGGAAAAAAACAAAGGAGTTAAGGCCCTGCTTCAGTTTGAAGGTTGTCCTTTGTAAGGTTGAATAAAAAGTAAAGTAAAAGTCTGTCAGCTGACCAGTTAAGAATGTCCAGTTGCTCTATAAAATAATAATTGATGTCTTCCATGCATAGCTGTGAAGCAAGTGGATGACAACTGATACTAGTTTGTTTTTGGTCATTAGTGAAATTAAACAACAATGACATAGCAGTTGCAAACTAGTACACCTTAGTCACACCAAAATGATGTCATCGATAAGATGTATATGAACAATATAATAAGAACTTCAGTATAATCTTATCAAGTGCTTGCATTTTTACATGCATATGTTGAGTTAGACTGATGGTTGTTTTTTTCATATCCATAACCAACATATATATTTAGAGCAACTTTCTATATGACCTTCTATAACCTGTCTGTGTTTATATTTCTGTGTCATGTTGAGTCTGGTAAGGCCGATGTGTCATCCAGCAGTGTGTTGTGTCAGCCTGGGGCTGTAAGGCAGACATTAAAGTTGACCAGGGATAAAAATTAATCCACTTACTCTGAGCCATTGTGATGAGTCATTGGGCTGGAGGTGCTGAGAATACCTGGTAGCAACAACGATTGGAACAGCAGGGAGTGAGGATGATAGAATATCAGATTTTACACCAAAAGACAAGACTGAAAACTTATAATAGAATTTGTGTTGAGGTTCTTAATCATCACAGATTCTATCTGTCTATTCAAAATCTTGTTAAATATTCTACAATCTTTTAACATTTAAAGAGAGATTATCTAACATTTGAAGGAAGGAAGTACACAGCATTTCTATTATAAAAGAATGTTCATTTCAGTACAATCAGGGTTTGTTACTCAGGGGTTTGTTACTTGTTACCAACATTTTATTTACTATACATCGCTTTTGTCTTCATTTGTCCTTTCTCCAGCTATGATTGTGACTGTAGTGGGACAGGCTTTGTCGGGGACCACTGTGAGGAGGATATTCCCGAATGTGCATCCAGCCCCTGCCTACATGGAGCCACTTGTTTGGAAGGAATCAACCAGTTCAAGTGCCTCTGCTGGCCAGGTACACCATTACTGTGGGCACCAACTCTACACCTGTTAGAAACCAACTTCAAACATTGCACCAGTCACAACTTATTGCTTAGGTTAGCCATTACCCTCAACATATCATAATCACAGTCTGAACTATTTAATGATATTCTGACTGCAACAGCACATACTCTGCTGGAGCACTTTAATAAAGCATAAAATAAAATGTTTGTTGAGCTATTTAAGGAAAACAACAACAACAACAAAAACAATCTGGTGACAAACATGCATACGTGAAAATGTCGTCAGGCTGCAAGTTTCCCGCACTTAAATCAAACAAAGATTCGGATGATCTGACCCATACGTTTAGAGGACAAGAGGGGTCTAAAGCAGCGGTTCTCAACTGGTCTGTCTTTGGGACCAACCATCACCCCGTCATGACAAGACGAGACCCAAAACGAGGAAAATGTTCAACTTCTAAACTGTATTTAATGATAAGATGGTGCAGATTGAGAGGAAAATGTTCCCTATTACACTAAAATAGCTGCGGTTTAATTAATAAACAGAATGTGCATCTTCGATAACACAATATATCTTATTTTAACAGACTCAACAGCTTTCATGCAATGCTCAGTTAGCAGACGAAAACAAACTGTGACACAAAATGACCAAAAAGGCGCAAGATTTCCAAAAAATTACCCAAAAAGTGCAGAAATTCCTAAAAAAAAGATACAACATTACCGAAAAATGACACAAAATTACCAAAAAAAGACACAAGATTTCCAAAAAAGATGTTAAATGACAGAAAAAGGCACAAAAACTCCTAGAAAAGACACAAAATTAGCAGGAAAAAACACAAGAATTCCAAAAAAAGACACAAATTGACCAAAAAGGCGCAAGATTTCCAAAAATTACAAAAAAAAGTGCAGAAATTCCCCCCAAAAAAAGAAGACAGAAATTACCAAAAAAGACATGAAAACAAACTGTGACCGTGAATAGACAGCATAAAAAAGATCCTCTTGAAAATAAAACCACAGGATTTTTTTGCCCAGGCAAAAGGCCCACGACCCACTGAAAACGGGTCTGCGACCCACATTTGGGTCCCGACCCACCAGTTGAGAATGACTGGTCTAAAGAGCAGGGCTGTGCTTTGCAACATGCAGCATTTATGGTATATGAAAACAGCGGTTAAAACATATTATGAAAAGTAATGCATGAGCACAGCAGCAGTGGGAGGTGAAGAGGTTAGCATACTTTGTGTGTGTGCACACTGTTGTGTGCATGTCCTTAAAGTCCCTTGTTCAAATTTCACAGGTGGATTTTAAATGATAAAATAATATCTCTTCCATTACAATACTGTGGTAGATATTAGTCACTGTAATACTGTACTGACTATAAGCAATTGTGTTCGAGCTCTCGTGCAACCTGTGGCCAAAATCATCAGTCTGTTCTGCTGCATCTAACTGTACCTGAAGTTTCAAAAACTGTTAATGAAGGTTATTGTATAGACTGTGGGTACAAGAATGACAACATGCATTGTGTGGAAAAAGAAAAAATAGTCGCTAGGTTCTTTTTTGAAGAAAGTCGACAAAACTTTCCGCATGCTCTGGCTAAATATACATTTCTATTTCTATTTTTATTGATTAAAAAAACTTGGTTGGTGGTTTGGTGTATCTCTACGGGATCATGGCCTGTATGATCAAATATAAGTGACCATTAACTCTTTTAATGCACTTGTGAGCATCGAATTAAGACAGACATGTATTTGTATTTATGTGCATGTGTTTGTTTTTGCAGGTTACGAGGGGGAGAACTGCCAGCTGGATATAGATGAGTGTGAGGAACACCCCTGCGAGAATGGTGGCGAGTGTTTCCAGCGCTCAGATATCCTAAACTATGGAATGCTGCCTGAATTCAGCAATAACAATTTCAGCTTTGAAGAGGCGGCTGGTTTCATCTGTCGCTGTCTGCCAGGATTCACTGGTAATGAAATGATGAGGACGTACATGTGAATCATGGTTAATAATTAATTAATTAATTAATTAATTTATGAATGTACTTCCTTGGCAGGGGACAACTGCTCAGTCAATGTGGATGAATGTGCTTCTGCTCCGTGTCAGCATGGAGGAACCTGTCAGGATCTGGTCAACTCTTATCAGTGTGTGTGTCCAGACGGCTTCACAGGTAAGGAAAGCTTCTATAATCTGTTCTTCTTATCTCATAGCAAAAGAAAACTGAGCTGCTCTTTCTCCAGAGGCACCCTACAGAATGATGTCCTGTCCCTGTTTCTCTTCATCGTCGCTGACTGCCCAAGACAGTACAAGGACAGGTTCTTTCCTTAAATTGCCATGACAATTTGCAACATGTGCTTGTGGTCAGTGAGCGTATGTAGCTGGGTGGCTCACAAGTAGCAGGTGGTAAACATATTTATTTATTATCATATTTATATATTTATTGCTTAAATTTTCCGCCCAGGTGTTGCTGCTTTGTCCATATTACGTACTAATTCAAACTAGTCGGTTGTCACTTGAAAAAATCTGTGACATTAGTTAAGTTGTTGGCTTGTAAAATCCCTAGCAAAACTGCTCTGTGAATAAAAAAGATCTAAAGTGAACTAAATGTAACGTCCTCAGCAGAAAACCAGTAAACAAGTATTGGCAGATGACCCTCACGCCAGGTCTCAGAATCTCCTTGGCCAAACAATAAACGGGTTAATCTTCCATCTGCTGATCATTGCTCAAGGCCAGCCAAGGTATTAATTCCTCATTAAAGAAGATTTGTCACCACATCACTCGAAACAGGAGGAAAAGCATCAAAAACCGTCTTTGAAATGCAAATAAAGGGATAGAAGTTAAGAATTTAGCCAGGCGCTCTCATCAGCAAAATGAGAAGCTAATTTAATTTGCTGACAGTATTATGTCCACGCAATGTGAAGGCCACAACAGAATAGAGGATAGGAAGGGATGAGAGGGCATATGGTATGGAGGAGCATCTCAGAACAAAGCCAATAAAAGGTGCCATATGTCAGGCGTCCGCCTTGGGTATTAAATGGGGGTCTCCTATGAAATTTGTCAGGGGGGTTGGGTGGAATTACAGCAAAGCTGCTTAAGAGCCTAATTACAGTCTGATGAAAAAAAGACAATACAAATCATTGTGAGCTAAACAACTTCCTTTTTTTTAAAATGATCTGCACTTAATTTTCCTGGTATACTACGCTGTAAATACATCACGTATGTGCAACAGCGAGTGAAGATAGAGGAAAACGCCATGTGGCTTAAAGATCTGATCCTGTTAACTTTGTATGGCATGTGCACAACAGGTTGACTTTGCACATGCATCAGGTGGTCGTCACTATAACCGGCCTTAAGCTGGTAGAAATGAATCCTATCTATTCTTTTAAAAGGGACGTTCAGTGTTCGTTGCTTTGGTGGAGCCATTGCCCGGGCTACCAGAATGAATTTTATTCCGTTGAGTGCTTTTTGTGGGCTTTAACATACTAAAAAATTTTTTAAACTTTGCAAGATTTGGTGCAATTGAGGAAAATTTAAGGGGTCACCCAAAATAGGGCCCCTTACATTTCAAATTGTTTTTATCTGAGAGCACATTTCACTTAAGTAGACAGTATCAAAAGTTTCAGTTTCTGTTAAACTATGTAAGCATGGCATGGGAGTGAATTACAGTATTTTGCCATAAAACCAGAAGCTGTTGTAACTTAACATTATCCAATCTGCCCCACATTTCTCATGCTTGGTAAGAGAACACATCCACACATCAATATTGATGCATATCGCCCCCCGCTGGCAATAGGAAGGAACATGGTTTATACATAAACCAGCCATAGACAAGCCTCAAGATATTGACGGTGCTTTGGTGTGTGTGTTATCATTGAACACTACTGTGCTACAATGCTACTGATCTGTCCCTGAGTCTTTAATGTCAGATCGATGCTGTTAGATGCTGATAATTTAGCAGATGCCATAAAGTCAGAAATCTGACAGGAAGGTCAAGTCATAAAGTCAAAATAAGCCTTCCAAGAATGTGCCATCACTATTTAGACAGTATTTTATCATTCAGAATTCTAAAAAAAAAGATATAATTATAAAAACATTATTTTATTATTTTATAGAATAAAATTCATTATTCAGATTACTGAGACTACAGAACATACTGTCATGTTCTAGTGTTGAATCTGATGAAATTGTCTAAATCAATCCGGGGTTCAGGTCTTCTCATGTGCAATACATCTATAATCAGGCACAGTTGTGGATGAGAGTGACTTAGCTACTATGCAAAGGTTAATACTTAATATAGGCTTCATGTATTGTTCCAACCGTGATCAGTCCTGAAACCTTGAACCTGCAGCACCTCCTGCAGGTTCATTCTAGCCTGCCACTAGTGGGCATCCACAGGCCAGCACGTGGAGCAGGGAGGGGATGCAGCACTGCATTCCTCTTGTCAAACACTGACAGGAGCCAGCTGGAGGCTGGAGCTTACCGCTCTGCTAGGGCTGGGCTGCAGACAGGAGAAGAGCAGGGGGTGTGAGGGAGGGATTCAGGGAGGTAGAAGGAGAGGGAGCAAAAGAAAAAGGTGGGCAGGGCTGTCTTGTAATCACTTCTGCCTGTCTGCCTGGTACAGAGTGGAGGAGTGGAGGCTCTTCTGCTATGTAAGCTAAAGACAGAGAAAGAGAGAGAGAGACAGAGAGAGACGGAGGGATAGTCTGACTGTGTCACTGCTGTCATACAGCAGTGTGAGGAGTGTGTTGACTGTTGACTCAGTGGATCATGGGGGGAAGCAGGTTGATGCCGCTGCTGCTGCTGTGCTGCTGTTGCAGGCTCTGGTGGCTGACAGGTACAGTATGGTACAGCACTTTAATGCTATATTAACAAAGAAGAAAGTTGCGTGCTCGTGTACGAGGGTGGAGTCTTGGCACCGACGCGACTAACAGCTTTAGGGTTCTTTGAGTGTAGAGTATTTTAAAGGACTATGTTAATGCTAGTTGACTGCTGCTGCCAGGGCTTAATGTTGAGTGCAGTTTGATGAGGTGGTTGTGACTACTGAAACCAAGAAGTTGGACTGTTATTCTGGCACTTTGGCACAGGGTGTGTTTGTATTTATATATTTTCAATGTCTAGCTAATACAGTCAGTATGACACTGGTTTTGTTGTGTTAAGGAAATCTATGAGAATCTAATTATCCTTTAATTGTTCAATCAACAGCTATTCCTTGTAGTAATCTGCTTATCTGCAAGATGGAAAAATTAATGTCTTGCTTCAGCCAAACCTGCCTGTTCATCTGTCTGCGTGCACTCTAAGCTCTGTATCTAATTAAGTCATTTGTAGTTTGACTTTCTGGGTTCCACGTGCATTCTTCTTGTTATTTTGATTGATTTACCATATTTATGTGATATTATTATTATTATTATATATGGCATTTATTTTGATCCATATGAATGGTGCATTTTCTCTGCTAAGGAGAAGTTGAATCAGTGTTGTAAAGTAAGTTGCAGTTTTTAACTTCAGTCTGTCTCTCCATGCAGGCATACACTGTGAGGTGGACATAAATGAGTGTGACAGCAGTCCATGCCAGAATGGCGCCACGTGTGAAGATGCTGCCAACTCCTATAGGTGTCACTGCACTGTGCCAGAGGCTGGCCAGGAACCTTGGGGTGGGCAAAACTGTGAAATCCGTCTGGTTGGCTGCCAACAACACCAGTGTCAGCATGAAGCAGGTTGTGTCCCGGTGTTGACCTATGACGGAGAGCACAGCTACAACTGCCTGTGTACGCCTGGCTGGACCGGAGAACGCTGCAACACCTCCACCACCTTCTCCTTCAGCTCGGAGGGCTATGTCCAAATGCAGCTGCCTGTCGAAAACAGGACAAAACGAGAGACTAAAGACCATAATCACGGGCTCCACCTGCAGCTTCGATTTAAGACTACTCTGCCTGACAGGGTGCTGTTCTACCGGGGCACCATGGAGCGATTTTTGTCCTTGGAGCTTGTTGGCGGCTCCCTTCAGGCCAGGGTGAAGTCAGGGAAGGTTCTGCAGGCCGTTTACCCCGGCCCAGTCAATGACGGGGAATGGTACCAGGTCACTGTGACCATGGATGAGAGGTTGGTTTTGGTTGTAAAAGGACACGGCTGTGAGACTGAGTGTCTGGTGAAAAATGAGGGCTACAACCATTTAATCTTCCTCCAGTCAAGCTACTTTCAAATGCTGTATATTGGAGGGGCACCAAAGGAATATTTAGCCCATACGTCCAGTGGCATCGGGTTCATTGGCTGCATGGAAGACCTTCAAATAGACCACAAGCTGCTTCTGCCTCAGGACCTTATCCGAGAGGAGAACAAGGGCTTGGAAATAGGATGCAGCAAAAAGGATTGGTGTCAAGAAGATCCATGCATGCAGCGAGGGCAGTGTGTGGACATGTGGGTTCGTCCCAGCTGTCAGTGTCATCGACCCTACTATGGAGAAAGTTGTGAGAAAGGTGAGAGTACTTACAGCATACCTTACAGGTTTCCAGGAATATACTGGAATTTATACAGCAAAAATAGCAAATACTTATGGACCACTGAATAGATTACTTTGTGACTAACATTGAGAGTCAGGATCTCCTAGTGAGAGTGACTGGGATGCTTCTGTAGGTGGGAGTCCTATTCTACGGCCAATACTTAAGACAAGCAGAGATCTTTGTATCCCACTCAGCTGAGAATACAAAATGTAATAAAGTTAGTCTGTTCCATGCCAAATTAAGCAACAACAAAAAAATAGATTTAAGCATGTCTACATGTTAATGTGATTTTTTTAGTCTCATTAGTGTTCACACCATTGTGTCTTGAAAGGTTCCCCCAGGGTCATATCAAGCAATTCTCAATTCATTTTTGTCAAGTGTGCCACAAGTGAACAATAATGATTGATAGAGATAAACAAGTTTATTAACATAGCACCTCTCAGCATTGAGGCCATTGAAAATGCTTTATATAAGTTGTTTTATAAAAATCAATCAGCAGAGGCCGAGTTATTCTGACATTCATTCCCTCGCTGCAAAAGAACTGGATCCATCACTTATCATGTGACTCAACCATTTGCCTCTTTCACAGGCTAAGTAGTATCCACCTGTTGTGCTAACTGATCTTTCTTTAAAGCTAAAGTAATATATCAAAATAAATTGTACATGCATCTTGGAGTAAGATACTGACGAATTTGTGCTTCCCACCCCCACCTCAGAGTATCCATCGTGGACCTTCGGCCATGAGAACACCACCAGCTACTTCAGCTTCAACATCTCAGAAACTCATGGAGACAACTTCACTATGTCCTTTTTATTACGTTCCCTCAAACACAATGGTATGCTCCTGCAGCTCCGCCGAGATGGAAATCCCTACCTGACAATTTATCTGAAGGAGGGCACTGTTGCTATTTATAGCCCTCACACCACACTGCTGTCAGAGGCCAAGTTTGTCACTGATGGCAACAATAATTTAGTGACTGTAAAGGTACAGTATGGCCATGTGGTCTTCCCTAAAGCAGGGAATCATCGTGCCTTGGGGAATGTGAGCGTGGAGGCAGGGGATGTGGCATATGTGGGGGGGCTCCCTGCAGGCATGAGCATGAACGCCTGGGGTGGTAATGTCAAGGGCTGCCTGCAGGACATTCGGCTGGACCACAAGCATCTGACCACTGAGGATCATTCAGAGGGATTGGAAGTTTACCAGACAAGCACAGAGGAGAATGTGCTGCCAGGATGCCAAAGTGATGACACATGCAAGGTAAAAGTGAAATTTACTGTCTGCTGTATGATTATCATTTTAACTACCGAATAGACAAGAAACAGACAAAACGTATGCTTCCCTCGTGATCATGTGAAATGTAGAGAAAGGCCGAACTGTTGTTATGTGAACTTCTTCACATATGTGAACTTCTTCACATAACCAAATGATTGATTTTACTTTATGGTAAACAAGACACTGGGTCAACTTTAGAATCTAATTCACGTAATTTGAATTTAAAAAATTCAAATACCCAGGTCGCCAATTACAGATGCTTTAGGAATGGGCCTCACAGACCTAAAGCACCCATATTTGATGACCTTGGAATGATAATCTAGAAATACATATTATACCTTTAATACCTAATGAGACTCACCTGGAGCCCTCAACTGCAACAAGTGCAACAATACCAAGTTTGATTGGTACAGGGTCACATGAGGGATGCATAGCACAGCAGAAATAAACTTTTTTTTCCTCCACGGGGGCAGCATAGCCCAAAACGGCAAATGGGATGTTGCTCAGGCAACTTTAGCCTGGCCTTGTGCATGTCCCTGCCACTGCTTGAGGCACTACAGCTACTGTTAATGCCATAATGAAACTAATAGAAAGAAGCGTAATACAATGAAATCTGCTAAATGTGTTACATTAGTAAGTAATTATGCATTAGGCTTGGACTAAGTAGTAGTGATGAGATGTAGATTTATATGTCTTGAGCTACACTATTTCACTGTAAGGCTGTAATGAACATAGTTATATTTAAAGGAATTAGATTTTTGCCACTCTTTTGGAGGGGGGGGGGTTTGGCTTGACAGGCCATGTTATGAATATAAACTACATCACCAAAGTCATCATCTATATTTATTCTCTGGGGTCTGTACCAGATTATTCAAGCCACTCGAAAACGTTTGTGGGAAACAAAGACACAAAAAACTCTCTGGACCAAATTGCTGGACTTGCACAATGACCAACCAACACTGACATCTTTGGAGCCATGAAGCATTGCCACATTATGTTATAAGCAAAAGAGTTCATGACATTTTCAGTTTTAATGAAAACCCCCCAAATAAACACGATGATATGATTTACCAGTGTGTGGCTCTAACACCGAACCCCAGCTAATTGCATATTGTGCACCTTGCAGTACTGTCTGATAGCTGGGCTGTACTGTATATCCTCAACCCTATTAACATTGATCTTGTTGTGAATCCCTTTGATCTGTAAGTTACCGCTCAATCCTCTCTGCAGCTTTTACCTCGGCTGTCGCATCAGGTGAGAGATTTTACAAGTAACCATCTAATCCATCCATCTGTGTTTGTCTGTGCACAGGATCAACCCTGTTTAAATGGTGGACAGTGTCGGGTTACCTGGAATGACTTCAAGTGCAACTGTTCCACTAACTACTCTGGCCGCTTGTGCGAGACACGTTTGTGGTGTGTGGACAATCCTTGTTTTGACGGAGTGCGCTGTGTGGACCTACAGGATGGTTATGAGTGTGAGTAATCCTTTGGCAGTGATTATCGATTACTTTTTCAAGGCTGGGCAAGTCCAGTCAGGTCAGGTCAAGTTTATTTGTTTAGCTCTTAATTTCTTAATTAGACTTACTGTCTTGAAAGGTTTCTGAAGGACCATTTAAGGACAACCTACCAACCTTAGACCCCCAATGACATCAAAGCAAAAACTCCACAGTACAAGAGAGGAAAGAAACCTGATGACCTCAAGAGTCCAACTGGAAGATGTACTGAGAATAATTAAACTTACAACATACTGAAATGCAGAAGCAATAAATATATAATGTATTGCTAATTAAAACAAACACATTTTTTAACAGTATTTGGCAAACCTCTGAGTAGGATTAAGTCTGCAAAAAAAAAACGTAGCACTTAAAAATGGTCTTTAATATGATTATTCTGACATCATAAACCAATTGGTTCAGTTGCATGCTGCTTGCTTGCCCTACAAGATTTTGAACAGTCTGAAACTTGCTGAAATTTACTGAAATACTTCAGTATATTTGAAAATGCTGACGCAATTTTCTCCTTCCGTAGGTTTAACTGAAGCCATTTTTCAGGACAACGCTCTTCAGTATGTTGCAAACAGCTCCCTACTTAGCCCTGTGACCAACATCACCATGGATCTACGAACACGGGATGAGAACGGGATCTTGTTGCGGGCCATCAGCAGAGCCGAGGTCTTCTGCCTGGGACTGCTCAACTCCTCCCTGCTGGTCAAACTGGACAGCGGGGCTAGTACAGAGCTGCTGGCCTTCACTAGTGACAGGGCCATAGCAGATGGAGCATGGCATCAAATTCAGCTGAGCATGGTTGATCCCACGCAGTTAACCTCCCGCTGGCGCCTCACTGTGGATGGGCAGAGAGTTGGTGGCAGCTTCAGCGTTGGTGGCAACCTCAACTTCCTCAATGACACTAAAATCTGGCTGGCTGAGAAATACACTGGCTGTTTAGGGGAGGTGAGAGTGGGTGGAGTCTATCTGCCACTCATAACTGTACCAGACACCCCACAGATGAGTCAGTTCTCCAGAGTGGGTGGGCACGAGCCAATCATAGGATGCCATGGTGAGCCGATTTGCGATTCCCAGCCCTGCCTCAACCATGGTGTATGTCAGGACCAGTTCAATGAGTTTAACTGCAGCTGCAGTGCAGGATGGGAAGGGGAACTGTGTGAGATGGAGGTAAATGAGTGTTCTTCAGGTCCCTGTGTCTACGGTGCATGTCAAGACCTTCTGGCAGACTACCAGTGTGCCTGTGAGCCTGGATACACAGGGAGAAACTGTCAGGATGAGGTGGATAACTGTCTGGAGTTCAGCTGTGTGAATGGAGGAACCTGTGTGGACACGGTGGAAACTCACACCTGTTCATGTCCTCCTGGCTACATTGGAACACGCTGCCAGTGAGTACAAACTTTACTTCATAAAAAAAATGATAATTTCTGCTTTGAGATCACAATTATTGATCCCATTTAAGGAATCTTACTTCAAAAACTTTGTCTTTGTGTTCATTCTCAACAATCACATTTGCTCCAAATAATTATTTATTTACAAGTCATCAGGATTAATTTGAACTATTATTAAACTAGATTCAATAATGATTACATTACATTACTGTCCTGCAGGTGGCGCTTCCCTCCAGTAGCGTGTGATGCAAACACAGAGTGTCTTAATGGAGGGGTCTGTATAGGAACTGACACTGGAGGCAACTGTACTTGCAAGCCGGGGTACACTGGTGCCAGGTGAGCGCAGCACACTGCACATTCCTCATCACACACCTGCTGCTCAGGAGAAAGTGTGTCTGACCCTCATCCAAGTGTAAAGGTCAGAAGAGTGTATGTGAGATGCTTCTCCGTCAGTCAGCGTTGTGTTAAAACCTTTTTGATGTGTTTCAGGTGTGAGACAGAAATAGACGAGTGTGCATCCAGCCCTTGTCTCAATGGTGCCACCTGTCTGGACAGACTGAACCACTTCCAGTGTGTGTGTACGCTGGGTTTCAGCGGCACAATGTGTGAGAGCAATGTACGTGACAGATGGATCTTTCATTAACAGCAGCTTCAAGTTAATTAATTTTTACAGCACGTGAACTAATGTATAACCTGAATCTGAGTGATAGGTTTAACATCCTTGGCTTAGATTTTAGTACCCTGTAGCTGCCACAGAAGATCTGATCTAGAAGTAGGAATCAACCCAGACATACAGTATGGTTCAAAACATAAAGAACAGCAAAACATCATCACCATATGTTAATCTTGTGATGTATGGTCCTAGTTAACCTCTCCAATATAGTAACATTCCAGGATTTTTCTAAAATAGCAATTAAGATTGTAGACTTTCTCCAACAAATAAGGGAATCATGTAAACTTTTTAATTCAAAACTGATACATGAAAATCCCTAAAATGAAAGTATACTTAAGGGCAAAAAGGTTCCAATACCTCTTGATTAATTAAAAAAGTGAGAAAAGCAAATACTAATGTAACACAATAAAGAAAACTAATAAACCAAGTTACAACATATGGAAGTGTCCAGGACACTAGATGTACCCCTTCTCCACCAGAGCCGGTTCCAACCCCGTTTGCTTTTCCACAGACTCGAGAGCCGCGTCACTACATCACTGTCTACGTCTGTATACATCTCTGCTCTCTCTGCAACTATAATAACAACAACAGCAACATCTTCTCCTTACAAATGTTGCTTCTGGCTTTTCGAGCCGACACTGGCATCCAAATACCACTGGTACAACACATGTGTGGTGCTCGTCTTGTTCACTATGGACAGCTATTACGTTTTTATTGACATTGAGTAAGCTAATGCTAGCCCGCTAACGCTAGCTCGCTAATGCTAGCCCGCTAACGCTGGCCCACTAAGGCTAGCCGTATCAATAATATTGCATTCAAGCATATCAAATAAAATGAATAATACATGTTTTTTCGTTTGCCCGTTTTGGTCACGATAACGCCGCCCCCAGCCCCATACATAAGCGGTTCGCGGTTAAAGACCAGCAAAGAGTTGGTACCGCTGTGAAACCAGTTTTCCCGGAACCGGGAGCCGGCTCTTTGGCGGTGGAAAACCAAAGAACAGGTTTGCAATTGGGCATCGACCCGGGACAGGTGGAAAAAGGGTAAAAGTGAACCTTATAGTTGCAAAAAATAGTTATGATCAAAACAAAATGTATCGTTATGCCATAACACTGGTAGAGGAAATCAGCTCCTTTTCGGTTTTTGACTTCACTTAATGCTCCTTTGACTGAATTAGAGTGAACATATTACATTTTCACATATCCAGTTTTCAATAGGAAGAACAGAGTTCTGCAGATCATCTGGACTAAAATCAATTAATTAACTACACATTAACATGTATAACTGAAGACCCAACGTAGTTTTATGGTACAGTACAGTTGCTACTAAATGGATTTTTGTCCAGATTCTATGTAGACAAGGCAACTGTCGTGCTGGAGGACAATCAATGGTTGCTTATAACCGAACCTCAAAACATTAGGAAACAATCAATTAAGTATTAAGAAACCTGTTTGTTACAACGTATATATATTTAAAGATAGATACCACATTAACGCTAGCACCCAAAAAGGTATGGTCATGTATACATAACATCCTTTCCTGTGTGTTTGCAGAAAGAGGAGCATAAGGAGCGAATTCCCTGGTTGGTAGTGACCATCCCCCTCACCACCCTGTGTGTGTTATTGGCCATTCTAGCGGTGTTTTGCCTCATCATGACAGCACGGAAGAAACGTCAGTCAGAGGGCACGTACAGCCCCAGCTCACAGGAAGTGGCTGGTGCCAGGCTAGAGATGGGCAGTGTCCTCAAAGTGCCCCCAGAGGAGAGGCTGATCTGAAGGCCGAGCTCTGCCCCACAGCCTCACATCCAGTGGATGTATAAAGGGCAGAGAGAACATGTGCTCTACAGTGTCACACTGATGGGCACTCCTGCCCTACGAGTAAGCACTGGAGAAATCAATGACTGATCCTCCACCTGGGAAAACTACTGATGTTGAAGTCTCACAGATGGACAGTTAAGGACAAGAGGCTAAGTGAAGCAGTCTCCTGTTTACTCAGGTTGTCCCGTTGGGAAGAGTGTGCTCAAAGGATGCTCTGACCTTGGACATCCCCTTTGAAAAGTTAAGGCTCGAGGACAATCTCAAGCTTGATTGATATGGGACCAAAATCATGTGACGACCTTTACTAGAGAAAAGTCTAAAAACTTGTGGATACTAAAGAATGCATTAATACAGCCTGAAAACCACTGAAACGGAACCTCTCTGACAGACGCATCCATACCGTCATGTAAGGACAAGTAATTAATCATTTATGGATTAGCAAAGCAAAACACTGAAAACCTTCCTCTGCAGATTCCACTGCTGATTCTGTTTTGCATGACAGCAGAAACAGGAATGTGTACAGGGAGAAGAATGTATTTGAACCCGTTCTGTGAAATTGCAGTCTTTAATTTGCATGAGTATAAATTGCACAATATTATCAGGAGGGACCTTCATTCACCAACACACTCCTTGTTGTAGTATTGCATTGCATATCCAAGAGGGTGGCAGTTGTATTGTGAGACGCTTCAGAGACGGACGATGTAATTCTCGGTTTTATCTTGTCAGAGGTCCCTTGGTAATTCTAATCCTGCATGATTTCAGCTCTTCTTCCATAACCTGGTTTTGCAACCTGGTTTCTGCAGTTTTTTCTCTCCCTCAGAAGTAAATTAGGAATTTTCTTAAAAATTTGAAGCAGCTGCTGAAAAAATAATTTGAAGAAAAAATGTATTTTGATTCAAACCTCCTTTGCTAAATCGGATATTTTGAATGAACATTTAAATATTTGTACAATATTACTTTGGTTTCAGTCGCTTAATTTATTTAGTCCCATAGGAACCCACAGCTGAATGTGTGGATGATCATCACTGCAGCCTTTATAGGAAAGTTTGTTTTAATATTTGCTGTATTATATTGTTAATGTACACTGTACAGGCTTACCAGTCTGCCCATTGTTTGTCCCTATGGAAGTATGCTGTAAGTATTTCATCAATGTCTTTGTGTCGTGTATAATGTGCTGCAAAAGTTCAAGTCACTGTATTTTCGTTTTTGTAATATTTTAAAAGGGAACAGTATTTAATTCTATGGATCTTATTTCTGTGGTCTTAAGGTTTCACATTAGTATTTGTGAGCAAAAATAATGTTCATCAAGTGTCAGAAAAGGAGAATTTGGCAAATCATGTATACTTGAATTGTAGCATATTTGATGCTAGAGATGAATGTTTTCTTAGATTAATAAGAAAAATCTTTGGAATTCCATTTATTTATTTACTTTTCAAGAGTGAGATGAAAAGATAAAAAGTCAAAGAATGGAGCGAGCTGAATGCAGAATGTGGTAAGACTATCTTAGCAGATATACTGGCTCTGTCTAACATCCCAAAATACACCTAGCAACAGTTTATTAACAAGTTATCACAAAAATAAATGTTTAAGTGACTTGAGTAATTGTAGGGTGAGTTAAAAGGAATGCGGAAGGGGATGCTGGAACAACTTCTACCACAGTGACTGTATGTTTTGGTATAAACATGCCAGTACAGTAACCTAAACTAAAACCCGTCTTCACAGATTATTTCTGGTAGCTCACATAATAGCTGGTAGCACTACACATAATTACTCGGCAAACAGATCAAGTACAGCTTCAGCACCTGAATGCAAAATTCTCTTTTTTCCATTTCTGCTTGTGTACAGATTAAATGGTACAAATGACAAATACAATGTGTTAATTTATGACCTTCACAGAGGTTTGTTGCCACATTTTTATACCAAGTTTCCTTTACCTTTTTCCATAACATAATCTAAAGAAGCTGTTTCCTACAAACCTGCATTCTAGCTTTGGGATAATGTTTCACAAATACTTATCAGACTGCCCTAGACCTCAAAAGTAATTTAAATTGAGTTAATAATTCTTAAACTCAGAATTAGTTCTTAGACTCTGGACACATGTGTGCTCCAGGAAATCCCTCTGTTCACTTGCCTTTCAGTGTGAACTCAGCAGTGCTGCTGCTAACTTTGTTAGACTTTTGATGTTAAGTAAATTAGCACAGTTTGTTAAGTGACATGGATATCACAGTCTAATAAGAATGACAAAGACACTGGTCATTACTATTGAATGGAATATCACATTTAATATTAAAGGGTTGATACCAAACAGGATGAGAGAATTTACGGACATTCCCATTCAAATCAGCATAGCAGGTCACAGCAGCAGCCATTCTGATGTGACCATTGCAGTGAGCTAACTTCTGGTGAAACCTCCATATAAACTGACCTGCAGGAAGTCGCAGACTCACTGGGTGAGGTTTTTCAGTAAGCAACAGATGAGTACTGGAGCAGTACAAAGTCGCTTCTTGTCATAACATAGCACAGCACATTGCTATCACGGGATGAATGGCAACATAGTTAGGCAAATTTTCTGTAACCAGCTATCTTCCACTCGCCGTGTCCGAGATGCGATTCTTTTCCTCACTGAGGTGTTATCATCATAACTGACAACAATTGTCATTTTCTTTTGAGGGTTGTGGGTTCAATCCCCACCCGTGGCCCTTCTGTGTGGAGTTTGCATGTTCTCCCTGTGTGTGCGTGGGTTCCCTCTGGGTACTCCGGCTTCCTCCCACAGTCCAAAAACATGCAGCTTAGGTTCAATTGGTGACTCTAATTGCCCGTAGGTGTGAGTGAGAATGGTTGTCTGTCTATGTGTGTCTGACAGACTGGCATCCTGTCCAGGGTGTACCCTGTCTATGCCCAATGCAGCTGGGATCGGCTCCAGCCCCCCGTGACCCGGGTTGACCCGGATAAGCGGTTTCGAAAGATGAATGAATGAATATTCAAATGACCCCAACAAACAGTTCAATATCCGTTCTACTCTCATTCTATTTCTATAGGTAATACATATTTTGATCACGATCACTGCAGGTTATGGTAGAATCGGTTCTAATAACCAATGACAACTACTTTCTAGATTTAAAAGTTTACTATAACTTTATTTCATCTCACATAGTTTACATACATTATACGCACGCCCTGTCGACAAACCTTTGCAAGCTGTATTTCAGTCCAGGCGCCTTATTTTCAATTAAGGGAAATCTTTATGCTTCAGGAGAGTGCTCCATAAAGAAATGGTTTTCCTAGTTTGGTGTGGAAGCCCTTGACTGGCCTGCAAAGAGCTCTGACCTCAACCTCATCCAACACCTTTGGGATGATCAAATCCTAACAGCCAAGTTTAACATCTGGTGAAAAGCCTGAAACCAAAGTGGAGGTTGTTAAAGCAGCACATCACTGTTCATGGTTGTAGTGTGAGATACTCTCCAGTATGGCTGTAATGTACACATACAAGAATAGAAATGTGACATATCCTTGTCTGCATATGTCTGATCATGTTAGATCCGTTTGGGTCCCCCAACACTTTTGAGCGTCAGGCGTGGTTTCCAAGATTCTACACCAGGTCTTTTAAAATGGACCCATGGAGACCTGTCCAAAACTGACATAAATGAATTTTGGAAAACAATAGACAGAGGCTGACAGGGATTCATTTTCTTAAATATTTTTTCCTGCTGCCCCTTAAATTCATTCAGATCCACTTGAGTATTAGACATAATGACACTGACCCAGTGACAGTAAAAATGAGGCCCTTTCCAAACTGAGTTTAATTTTGACCTGCTCCAACTTTGTTCCTGGGCTGGGTGTCCATTTCTGAGTGAACACATGAAAACCTTTTCTCTACACCAGGGGTGTCAAACTGATCCAGTAAAGGGCCGAGTGGCTGCAGGTTTTTGTTCCAACCAAGCAGGAGCACAGGTGATACTGATCACTAATCAACTGAGTGAAGACAGTTCAGCTGATTGAATGATTGGATTCAGGTGTGCTTCTGCCACTCTGCCCTTTCCTGGATCAGTTTGACACCCCTGCTCTACACTAATCCCAACTCACCCCCAGTTGCTCCTTAATGCTCCTTCAAAACTACTACAGGGAATGTATGGGTATGTACATGATGAGATGATAGTATGTGCCTACATGTTCTCCTGCATCTACAAAACACAAGAATCCTGTGGTCTATTTTTATGCTACTTTTCACACAGATAAAAGCCTTTATATAGACTTAAAAAGAGAGGTCCTTGACAGAAACCGGACTGTGAGAAGTATTCAGGGACCCAGCTCTGTTCAGAAATTCACATTGTTAAAATCATTATGGTATTGTTCAGACATGGTGTTATACATTGCCATTTACCAGCTATATACAAAATGATGGTGATTTTACACGTGAGTCGCCTTTACTAAAGGTTTACCATGTACAGCACACCATACACATCGATCCATACATGAGAAATTGTATTCCAGAATAATATATATTCACTTTAGGAAATTAGACACCCCTAGAGTGATTTTTTCATTCCGAAATATAACTCTTTATTTGTACTCAGAACCCTTGTGTATATGAGGAAAAATGTATCGTGAATGCCATTTTGTGTATATAGTGGGAAATGATGCTTTAAATGGAATCAAAGTTGATGAATGTGTAATGTGTTTTCTACAGTGTTTAAGGAAAAATAAAACAAAAAGGAACTGAATAATAGGGATAATGGATGGGTTTTTTTTCAAATATGTATTTTATTCTCTGTTTTCCCTTTCCCATCCTTTCAAAAAGGCATAGGCCTTCCTTGCTGGGAGTGTGTGTTAAATATATCTTAATTTGATGGCTTTAGCTGTGTGTTGCCTCCCATATTGTTGCTGACCCAGAGCCAGGTGGTAACAATTAAAATATAAAGAATATAAACATACAAGGGGGGATGGTTGGGTCCCAATTAAAAATGAATAAAGGGATAAATCATTTTTTTTGTTTTTTTTTCTCTCCCACTCCCCTTTTTTCTGTTTTTCTCCTTCTGCAGGTATGTGTGTGGCAGGAGGCGTGGTGGGCTCTTCCTGACACACCTGAGCCCTGTATTACGAAGCTGGACTTGAGGATTAGTGAGGTAACTTAGGGTTTAACCCTGGGTTTTTGGGGAGATCACCATGGTAACTCAGTTCTCATTTTGGGTTTGAAATCAGCTAGGAAGCCTCTAACTCATGAACTTCTCTGGACATGTTTTAAACTGTTAGTTTAACAGCTTATATAAGACTGATTGGAAAATGTCTATTGTTAGCTTATCTATCCAAGATAATATTTAATAGAAAATAATTTTATTTTTTAAGTAGGTAAAAACTTACTTGCAGCAAAAGTATTGCTTTTAGTTGTAATATTTATTCATATTCGTCTCATAAGTGAGTGGAATGGGGTCAATTTTTCCAGTAGTTGAGTCAAATGACGCTCCCATCACCCCCTTTAATGAGAAGGCACACTGAGCCTGAAGAGGAAATCACAGATTAACTGAGAAAGTTGATAAAACATTCGTGATACCACTTATTCGAGATTGTGGCTGTTAGGCTTAGTGAAGTGTGATAATGAAAAGATAACCACTTTCAGTGTGTATATATACCCTGTGTTTCACCTGTCTCGTTGCCAGTTCGTTTTCTTCACTCGTGAGTCTACTTACCAGCGTTTTTTCCCAGCCTGATATTCTGATCCTGATCCTGACGTTTCATCGACCCTGAGCTTGCCTACCCCCTGTCTGTACTGTCGCTGTGTTGGACTGCTTGCCTGTGATAACCTCGGACTGAATACGGTACTGTGCCTTTTAGATTGCCCCTATGTACCTTCGCCTCTCTGACTGCCTTCCTGTGTATGACCTCGATTGGATTGTTGACCTCCCTCTGTCTGCCCCCAGTCGGCGATTCCGCTCTCCCCTGAGGGAGACAGGCGCTAAACAACCAGCCTGCCTGCCCATTGCCGACCGGCATCAGTCTCTCCCCGACAACAACAGGGAAGTCCCCTGCGGTCCTTCATCAGTGATATTATTCTGTTTGTTTCACCAAAGCTTGAATAAAAGCCTCGGTGTGAACTATAAACTCTGCTCTTGGTCTTGCATTTGGGTTCATACTTTTGTGCCCCAGGGTGACACTCTGCTTTGGGGTCCAACCAGAACCATACCATTGTGTTTACGGTTTATAACCCATCTCTTGAAAAGTCATCATTTTGAATCTCAGAATGTCATATGTTGATGCATCTCCGAAATGACAAGCATTTGCCGCTGAAGTCAAGTTTGGTACTATACAGGAAACTGTATCTCCAGAATGACATAATAATGGAAAAAACAGGAAAACTCAACATTTTTGCTTAATTTACTAATGAGTGGTGTTACTTTGAATATAATGGTTAATTTCCAAATAACATCACTGGGAAAGTATGTATGGGAAGATTGTATTTTGGTTTCAACTTGAGAAAAAGAAGCAAATTCATAATTTATATGAAGATCATTGATATAACCTTCTCTCGAAACAATGAAACCTACATCAATCAAGGACAGAGCAAATGAATGACTGTGCAACACCTTATACAGTCATTAACTTGTACTTTGTATTTTATTTAAAAAATATACATTATTAGAAAAAACTGCTCAACACAAAACAGAAAATGGGAAAACAACCAAAAAAAA
>CAFUXE010000281.1:199245-210989 GCA_903364295.1 Serranus cabrilla | reverse complement strand
AAAGATAATGAATGTGCTGACTTCAAAGCTATGCTTCAAAGTAACAAGTACTTTGGAATCTTCATGTAGTAGAATCAAATGTACAATATTTGTCAATGGAATGTAGTGTAGTAAAATTACCCTCATAGCCTTCAAATGTAAAGTACAGATATTAAAAAATGTACTTAAGTAAATGTGTCATTTCTCTCCACCCTTGTACTCAACTACATGTCAGAGGAAAGATTTTTGTCTTTAGACCATTACAATTGACTGGCAGATACTTGTTACTTTACATATTAAGATTTCACATAATAGAATGTGTACACAAAAAGCTTAAATAAAAATAAAAATGCATTATTTAACATTAAACCCTGTCTCTTTTGGCTCTGTGCAGAAAAAAAAGAACTGATCATACATCAGATCATTGAATTGTTTGAAGTTCCATCAAAGAGACATTTCCCGTCTGATCTTCTGTACTGTTTGAGGGACAGGGACACAAAAAGTTTCCAATGTTTCACAAATTACAAATATGAGAAAAAACTCCAAAACATGAGTATAAATGTAGCAGAACTTTCTCACAGCACTGATCATCTTACAACCCCTCAGATTTGTCCAATGATATACCCCCAGTGTGGGCCACACTGAACTTTACTTCCTAACCTTGTATAAAGCAGGTAGCAACCTTCCATCTTAGCAGTGAAGCAAACCTGGAAGTACCTTAAGCCTGCAATCTTTCAAAATCCAACAGGGGTCACCAACAGTGATTGCAAACCAACTCTGGTCCTATCTATCTAAATACAAGATGAGACTATTTCTCACAAGATTTATTACCTCAGAAAAAAAAAATTCAAGTGGCAAGATCATAGTCTCAATCGCTAGTTTCAAGTCTTTTTCAAGACAATATGATGATAATGTTGTAAATAATGGTCCCATTTAGAAGAAAATAGATTATAAAGCATGGTATGATTTGGGGCATGGCTACCTTTGATTGACAGGTCATTGACATGGCGTATCCATGGCACTGTGTATTAGCCGTGAAACTGTTTCACAGTGTATTTACAGTTCATTAAAGTAGTAACGTACATTTTGTTTTAGCGTTAACAGTTTATTTTAGATCCACCCATCCTAGTTCCTCCCCAGTCCAAATATGGTCTCCCAATTTTAAAAAACAAAGATGGCAATTGATGTTAAGCAAGATAGCGACAGCTGTAACGCCAAACTGGCAGTCCACAAAACAATGGCTGACGCCAAGGTGACTATGTCCATTATATATATATATACAGGCTATGGTATAAAGTAGTGAAAACAACCTTGAGCAGCTACAACAGCTGCTGACACATTTATTAATTTTCAATTTTAATCCCATTGACTGTATAAGAATTATGGAGATATTCACCATGATGTCCCCGTTGGTTTGTGGACTGTAACTTTGAAGCATTGAGTTTGTCTTTTTGGCCCTTGCCGTCTTGGATTTTTGGCCATCACCATGTTGGTTTCTTTTAGCTAGCCTGATTAGCAGGGGATGACTGAACTCTGAACAAAACCTTGTTTAAGGAAGCCAAAATGTTAGGGTAAGTGTTCGAGTTCTAAGACGAAAACACAATACAAACTCAATTATATGGTAGCCCAGCCCAAAAGCATACACATAACCAGAGTGATTGTCTATTTTACTCTAAATGGGGCCATAATTAATTAAATAAAAATCAAGTATTTACAAAAAAAGAAAAAATAAATTATGAGAATGTATTCTTGGGTAACAAATCAATTGAGATTTTTTTTTTCTCTCTATTGACTTCAGTTTTTTCTGCAGCTGGTTGCCAACTGTATTATAAATTATATTGTTTTACATAATGTAATAAGTTAGGGATCTAAATACTTCTTGCATCACTTTTGGCTTACTGGGACACTGAAATGGAACAGAGCCATCTTTAACCTGTGTATTTATACCTTTGTTGTTCTAACTATTACAGTCTGCTCTATCAGTATCAAATGGCTTTGCTTCTTCAAAGTAGAGGAGTGGCTTATAACCTCAGATTGGTCCATGGAAAGCTGAGATTTTGTTAAAAAACTCACTTGAAAGCACTTTGTAACAATATTTTGTGGTTAAGCGAGAAAACCTTTTAAAAGTTTTCTCAGTATCGACTGAAGGCAACATTACACACATCAACTGCATCAATTGTGTACAGTCAATTCAGATATTATTAAGAAGTTACAGCTGAAGGTTTCCTGGAGTCTGTTTGATAGTATACACCCAGCTGAAGGATCAACAGTTTTGGGTGGGTTGCAAGGGGGCTTAATTCAGTCAAACTTTGTTCACAGCTGTATTATAGAGAAAATGGGGAGGTGGAAATGAAAGCCTGCTGCTGTTTGTCTGTACTTCAAACAGAGGAGGCTGGGGAGGAGGAGAAAAACAGAGCAAATTAGCCAAGAAGAGCTGACGGAGCCAAGTGGTAAGCATCAGTAAAGGAAGGGGGAGGCAGTGGTGAGAGCATGGCCTTCACGATTACACTCATTTATTGGTTTGCAGGTGCTAGACATTTATTAAAATTACATATTGTGTGGCTAATCATAAACGACACATGGTGGAAGGAGGCAAAATAAGGCTCTGGAGTGAGGCTAAAGTTTAGCAAGGGAAAAACTGACATGGGCATTTTCAAAGATTGAAAAAGATTCAAAGTTTGCCCTTTACAGACATGCTCACTTTATGGTCATCCAATGCGGTTTAGGGCAGAAACCATGCAGTCTTTCTGATACTATAAATGTGTAATTTTTTCTGTTATATTTAAGCTCTTCTGTCATTTCCCTAAATCAGTCTTGGAATTGCACAAAGTGGATATCACTGAAAAGCTGAGTTTCATGTGTGACGACGTTAGTTCCGTAAAAGCATTTCTTTGTAGTAAGAACCTACAGGATAATCACAGCCTCATGGAGCTGAACATCCACAAACTAGAGATCTTGAGAAGTTAGAAGATGTGTGGCTTTCCTCCATGTATTGACAATAGGTGGTTTCTTAGCAATTTACAGAACACAACTCGTAAAATCACAGAAAAATGTAATTCATTGAGAAAAAACACAGAAA
Source organism: Serranus cabrilla (assembly GCA_903364295.1). Lineage (NCBI taxonomy): Eukaryota > Metazoa > Chordata > Actinopteri > Perciformes > Serranidae > Serranus > Serranus cabrilla. The sequence goes on along the minus strand of CAFUXE010000281.1, from coordinate 207,931 downwards.
AGTCACAGTATGGGGTGTTTGGGTGTGGGTGTTTTCCTCAAGCTCTTGGTGTCTCAATGTGATTGAGTTATTTTTGACCATTTTCATCATTCTCAAGTGTGTTACAAATGATATCCATCCAAAAATAGCTGCAATAATTTAGGGGACATAATGGAGAATAGGAACTTCATAATGTTCGTAGCCCTTATATATTTTAATCATTTCAATTAATTCAGTTAATTGATTAATTAATTATAATTATGATGATTTACGGTAAATGGACTGCACTTATATAGCACTTTTCTAGTCTTTGCGACCACTCAAACTACAGACTGCGCTCATTCACCCTTTCACACACACATGTTCACACTGGGGCTGAGGCCACCTGCCACAATCAGGAATACAATCAAACACCAATGAACACAGCATCGGGAGCAATTTGGGATTCAGTATCTTGCCGGATGGTCAGGGATTGAACCACCAACCTTCTGATCGGTGGGCGACCGCTCCACCAATTGAGCTGCAGCCACCCCCTTTATAACGTGAACAAGTTGAAAGTGCAGATGATATTAGTCCAGACGCAACAGCATTTTGTTTTCATACAGCAGCAATAGAGGTTCTTTTGGCCTCGGTTGATGACACCAACATGATCCTGTGGTCAAACCTGCCTGCTGCCAAGAAAGAAGTTCCTCGATGCACATGCACTGCATTGGCCAAAATGTGTTCTGCAACAGAAGAGGTAAGGCTTGTTTTTACATTTTGCTGGTAATGTCTTTGCTATGTAACTGAAGCATTTGCTGACAGACAGACGGACAGATACATGTAGACTAGGTACTGACATGCATGATTGAACGCATAATCTCTAGGCTTACGTCTGGTAGCGGCTGTAATAAAAAGGAAGATTTCTTTTTTAATTGTAAAACATTTTTAGGTCCTACAAAATTTTGTCTAAGTATCTAAAAGAGAAATACCTTTTAATGAGCTGCCAGGACTGTGATGTCACAACTTTATGAAAAAGTGCAACTACAGTGCCCTTACAGTCATTCCCCGGCTGCAATGACCCAGAAACACAGACCACTCAGAGCAGACTTGGCTTTTTCGGGATTGAGGCTTCAAGTGCTAGGCGCTCTGTTTCAGACAGAGGATAAATGCAGGTATATTCAGACAGTCAGTGTGAGAAAAATAATGTGGTTCTTAAACATTACAGCAGTGAAACATGTTCTAGTTAAATTACAAATACTAGTGCGAACCTGAAAATAGCCATAAATTATGTCCCCTTTAAAGGAGACCGCTTAATAAATGTGACAGTGAGAGACCAAAATATTTGCAAAGATCAACATAATAGTAGCTTCAGCATCCCTCAAACATACATTATGCAACAGCGAGGTTATTATACCTCTTCTGAACTTCCCGAACCTAAAGGTGGCTGTCAGTCAAAGGAAACATATTGTGTCACAACAAAAGAACAGCATTACCCAACAATTACAGAGACAACGCATTGTTAGCACAATAGAACAAACTGGTATTAAAGTTGGAGGGGGATGATAAATTACTACAATATTCTATATTGTAGTATAGTATATTACTACAATAATATACTACCCAACTTCTCCGCGACCATCAGGGCCAGCTGATAAATCAAACTCCTCTCCTCTCCCGCGGCAGCCGTGTTCGTTGTACACAAACCCAAGCGCTCTTTAGTCACGTGACTGTCGCTCATCTGTCAATCATCGTGTAAAGCCCACCCTGACAATTTCATTGGCCGTGTTTTTTTGATACATCGCATAGAAGCTCCTCAACGGAGCAGTGCCAGACCGAACTGCCTGCAGCAAAAATGTTGTAGGCGGGGCTAAAGTTCGGCTGCACCCAGGCTAACATCGTGCTGCAGGGCTACTTTATTATTGTACTTTTTTATTTAGGGTCAAAATAGGAATTTTATTCAAGATCAGAGGTCCACAAAAATGCTGTGATACTTCAAAACCATACTTCAACCACCGTTGTTCCATCAACGCAGCTAATGAAATCAATCAATAAGATGTCTCAAAAAGAGGTGAAAAGCAGTGTTGCATTTTTCTTGGTGGCCGAGCAAACGATGCTGATGGAGCTTTATGTAGAATATAAAGTGACGATCACAAAAACAGGAAATACTGCTGCCAAAGCCAGGGAGATGGCATGGCAAATAATTGCCAACAGTTTAAATGCATGAGAAATACAATCCTACGTATTATTTTATTTAAGATTAAGATTCAGTCTTCTGGCACTCACTGAAACAGCGAGCAATGAATTCGTCCTCTGCATCTAACCCATCCTATAACACACCTTGCTCAAGGGCATTTCAGTCCGTTACCTGCCGTCCTGGGACTCGAATCAGCGACCCTCTGGTTGCAAGCCCGATTCTTAACCGATAGGCCACGGGCTGCCCTTTGTAGTTGTTAATAAATTAACATTAAGGTCACTAGATACAGTAAGATTTTATTGGTTTTATTATCAGTAGCCTAGATATGATCAGATCTATGTTAAAAATGATGGCGCTGGGCTAACTTAGAATTTGAGAAAGAGCTGCCTCTTCTTCTTAAGGAAGCTCAGATCTTTGGACATCTGTAGTAAGATGCTCTAGATGTTTTATCAGTCTGTGGTGGCAAGTGTGCTGTTTTATGCTGCAGTCTGCTGGGGAGGCAGCATCCCAGAGATGCAAGGCGGTTGGACAGACTGGTCAAAAGAGCTGGATCAGTGATTGGAGTCAGGCAGGACACAGTGGAGGAGGTGGTGGAGAGATGCACCATGAAGATGTTCGAGACCATTGTGAATTGCTTGGATCATTCACTGCACAGCATCTTTGTGGATCGGAGAGGCAGCAGTGGACGGCTCCTCTCTCTCTGTTGCAGGACGGAGAGATTCAAGAGATCCTTTGCTCCAACAATACCAGAGTCGACAGACTAAATTAATTTCCCCTTGGGGATAAATAAAGAAATTTAGATTTACACAACTTCAATGACTTAAATGTTAATTGACCTAATTGGGCAAGGTACGTGAAGACTGTCTGACCCAGTAACCCTTGCCCTATATTAATTCTTCTGTTACATCTCAACAGGAGTAATCTAAACAGGTAAAAGAGAAATGGGCCTCAAGTGAAAACTTAATAATGTTTCAGATGTATCTTCAACCTACAAATTGTGTATAACCATGCACCTTGCTGAAGAACACAGCTGGAACAACTACTTCAGCGAGGAATGAAGAAACTGAGAAATTGCCAACTACATAATCAGCTACTCTTTGGCACATTTTCTTTCACAGGATGTCAACTTGATCTACAAGCACCATCTGCTGATGAGAATTGAAAACCAAAACCTTGATATGGAATACAAAAAGCAAGTTCTAGATAAAGAAGCTAGATAAGGATGTAAGAAACTAGTGATGGATGTAAGTATATAGGTTACCACAGCAAAACGTCATGGTTTAGAATGTATTAAATGTGTTTTTTGTCTTCTCAGCTTGAACAAAATTAATGAATAAAAGACTACTACAAAACTAAAGATGATTAGATCTAGCCTAAATTACTTAAAAATTAGAACAGTATGCCCTCAGACAAAAAGACACAGACTGTCACGCCGGGGTATTGGCGGCAGAACCCAAATGCATGACTCAGGGACAGAATGTGAAATAACAAAGTCCAATAAGCTGTTGTAATAATCCAAGGTCCTTGGGGAAAAGCCAGAATCCACAGACACAGGACAGGAACAGACAGGAGGCACACCACCAGACGGGCGGGTTAGAACTGGCTTTCGGGACGGACAGGCAAAGGCACCGACTAGGGACAGGCAGAGAGCGATTAGCGATGCAGCCAGGGTCAAACACAGGAGAGCAGAGAATCGGGCTGAAGCACATGAGGGATAGCCAATAGACAGAGTACCGTGCAGGCTGGGTCGAGTAACGGGGAGGCAGTCCTAAAGGCAAAGGTACCAACAGGGGAAGGCAGGGCTCGGAAACACAGGTCAGGCAGGATGATACCAGGCAGGCAGTCAGGAAAACGCTAGTAAGTTACTCACTGAGGAAGATAATGAACTGGCACAGAACAAAGGAAGGAACACGGTATATATACACACTGGGAGGAGATAACGAGACACAGGTGAAGCACATTAGGGCGGGGAGATGTAATCACACGAGGGAGAAAAGAGGGAACAGGAAGTAAAGACACCAGACATGAAACAGGAGGAGTGATGACAAAATAAAACAGGAAATGACAGGACAAAAACACTACTGCCTGGGAGCCGTAGTGACACAGACACACCTATTTTTACATTTCAACATGAATAAAACTTTTTTATAAGGCTTAATTAAGTGATCTGGGCAATCCTCGACTACTGTCACATATAACAGCACATACCAATCTCAGAGGCATCAAAATGTGGCCTGTATGTAGTGCATACTGAAAAGATGGTGGATATAGTATAGGTAAAGGCACGACCCTCAGTGTATGATTCCAACACACAATTTATCCATATTTATAAACCTTAATTATATTATTTATAACGTGAAGCTCAGGTCGGGTGAGATTGGAGGTAGACGGGAGGTGGATGGGTCAAACAAACAATTGCTAGACTTTGACCTAGGAGTCTGGTGTTTATGTCCCATGTGAAACCAAGAGTCAATTTTGTTATCTGGAGTCAACCTGTGTAACTGCACTTGGTAGATAAGTGCATAAGTAGTCCTTTTTAAGCCCAACTTTGTTATTTTACCTTCACCTTTGTTCTAATGTCTACAGGTAACCATTTTGGAAGCTTATTTTGGAATATAAGGAAGTTTATTTATACATGGAGGGTTATTTTGGAAACCCACTATGCATGTCATTCATTCATTATCTTTAACTGCTTATCTAACCTTACTGTTGTGGTACAAAGTGAACCACTGCAAAGCTTGGTAGATGTCTTGGAGTGTAACACTGTGTTAACATCACAACATTGTAAAGATTGTCATATACCAGCATGGGTATTGATATTTACTCACTCAGTGTTTTCCTGAAACAGGCCGATAATTATGCAAGACACTATGTTACGGTAAGAGAGCAAATTACATTAAATCTAACTGCACTGCACAATGGGCGGAGACAAGAACATAGACCCTCTCTTATGTTAAAAAAAAAAACATTGCTCATAATGCCTACCATTCCCTATGAATTTCTGCCCTCATGTCTTGTGAAACATTAAATCCTGCATTCATTTTTTGTCATTCTTAATTTTTTATTGGAAAAATGAATGTTCAATATCCTCTGCTGGCACAACTATGGGTGTCCATAGTCATTTGTGGTGGTTGGCAAGTGCTTTGCTTTATATAGACACCAGGAAAACAGTCATCAACAATGCTGTATTGCACTCTCGCATTGTTTGATAAGGAGCTTTTGGCCCATTTGGGGCAGGACAAGATCATTTGGGCTACCATTTGGACCCTTTCCACCAATGAATATTGGCATTGCAGCCTGATCCTATACGTAACTTATGTTGTTTACGTAATTTATGTGGCTTAATTTACGTAATTTGCGATAACTCCTGTAGCTTCACTTCTGGCAATGTTAGTATTTTTATTTACTTTTGTCTTTTACAATGCCTTACCAGGACGTTTTTTGCCCTAAACCCAGGTCAGTGGTTTTGTAGCATAAATTCACAGAAACTACAGCCTTTTTTACAACCACAAACAGTACTTGTATGTATAATGATGTATGTGCTCTTTTTTGCACACGCCGGTACTTTGGTGTTAAAACAAACATGGTAATTTCACAGAATTTTGTGAGATCAGGTTGGTCATTGGCAACATTCCAATAAAATGGCCCCTTCTCCCATCCTAGTAATTTGATTGAGATTGATAGGGCATAGGAGTTGTGTAGGCTCAGCTGGACATGGAATGGCAGAGGCACTGAAAATAATTTCTTACCTTGAACTCCAGTTGGATTCAAGATCACACAACAATTGCAGGATCACAAGATCACAAATATCCATTTAGCAAGGACCCAAATAATCGGTCAGCGTCCTGTGAGGAGCTACTGACAGCAGATAGATGATTGTGGTGATTGTGACAATGGTGGCTCCTGAAGATGTTAGCATAGATGCTGTTATATCAGGACTAATATCTTCATTAAAAGAAAAGAAATGAACAGCACTGAAGGCTTTTGCTCTCCACCCGGTCAGACGGTGCATGACAAACTGTTTCCAATGACAGCTTCTCTGATGGTTCTTGATAAATAAACCATCTGACAGCATCAGGTTATGTCATTTCAGGTAATTACAAGAAAATGTAACCTTTTTCCTGTTACAGCAATTGTTCTGTCCGCTCTGTCCACTTATGCTGTATGTACTCATACGATTTACCACTTATTAAATATGACATTATCCTTACAACTGGTGGTGTAGTGGAAAATAATTTTAATGTCTGATTTACTAGCAATCCACAACAGTAATAAGCCTGCCCCCTTAAATGAGTAATAGTATTGAAGAATAAATGCCATGTTTTTAGTCGAGCACAGGGCTAAAATATCTGCTGCTCTGGCTGCTATTCACCAATGGCAGACGTGCTGTTGGATTCTCACCTGCTGGGGCAGATAAAGGAGTGGGCTTGGTGCATATGAAAAGATTCATACATATTGAAACCACAGCAGGTCTGATCCCGCCCTCATTCATAATCCATATTCCTTAAGAGCCCCAAGAACAAAATACCTCTTAGTGCTCAGCTTTGGCATTCATTACAATACATTCTCCCACTGTTGGTTAGTTAGGACTTACTGAATGTAGAATACAATGTTGAGGAATAAAGCTTGTGGCCCAGATATAATGTGATTATATACGCAATGCATAATGCATTTTGTGCAAGGAAGGCTTTTTTTCAGTGGGCACATTGACAAGGATAGACGACAAATGAAAAATATTGGGAGATTGTGAATAGAGGCACTGTTAGGTTATCGGGTTCTGCTGCAACATGCAAAGCATGGCTGATGGTGATGAAGGGAGAAGTGTCTCACCCCACATCATGGCAAGCCAATAAAAAACAAGAATGTGTGTAACTGCTGAATAATGCTGATCTAAAAAAATGATTCAAAATCAACAAAAGTCAATGACTATATCTGTAGGTCTTTCCTGAAAAAAAAAATGAAACAAGAACAAGAAGTATTAATCGACCAGCTAATTTTGCAGGTAACCAGTCAATTTTAATTTGACAGCCCAATTTTACAAATTCACAAAAGGGGCTCGAAAATCTGTACAGCATATGACAACCTCAGTCCTCTTTAACTCCCTAACATGTTAGAAAGATTGCCGTGCCAATTTGAAGCCAATTTGACATAGTGGCCAAATTGTGGACTTACAATTTCTGAGTCTGTCACATGATGCCATGGGACCCAAAAAGAAAAAAAAATGTTCCTTTGAAATTAAATAGGTAAAAAGAAATCTTTGAATCAGTGGATACATTTTTTTTTCTCAGGCAGTGAATACACTAGGACTGGCAAAACAGTGAGGCACATAGGATTACCAAAGCACGCAGGAAAGTAAACAAAAACAAAAACAAACAAGGTAGTTAACTGGAAGACGTTGCAGAGGTCCAACTAAGAAAAGGTGGCGGCTTGATGGAGAGGGCTGAAGACAAGTTAGTGAGTGGAAGGGGATATTTGTTCTTCATCATAATTTCACTCAGGCCCTTGTAATCAATAGATGGAAGAGTCTCGTCCTTCTTGTCTATCTACTAATCTTCTTGTCTCATGATACTCGGAGGGGACAAATGTTGGATCAATGGGTTTGGGTAGAACTGGTGTGATAGTGACAGTGGTAGGGATGGCAGAATGTAAACAGGGTGACTGACATAATAGGCAAAGTGAAATAAGTTTAATAATAGTAATAATACATTTGTATTACAATTGTAAAGCACTTTTCATAGTTTAAAACAATCCCAAAGTGCTACAGAGGAAGAATAAAAACAGGTTTAAAAACAAGAGAAAACCAAGACAAAGTTTTAAGAAATTGCTTTTTTGAAAAGAAAGGTTTTCAGGCCCTTCTTAAAAGAGTCAATTTTTTGTGGAGCCCTCAGGAGGGTATTCCGAGGAGCGACTGAGCAAGAAGCCTGATCACCCATAGTACGGAGCTTGGTCCTGGAGGGCTGAAGGATGTTTTTGTTTCCAGAGCGGAGGTTACGGGAGGAGGTTTGTGGTGTGATGAGTTCTTTGAGGTATGAAGGGGCATTTCCATGGATGCACTGATAGGTTAGTATGGAAATTTTGTAGTCGATCCTGAATGATACAGGGAGACAGTGGAGTGAGTGACGGATGGGTGTGATATGATCGTATTTTCGCACCCTCATCAGGATCCTAGCGGCGCTGTTCTGGATGTGTTGAAGTTTTTGTAGGTTCTTGCTAGAAGTCCAGATGGGGAGTGCATTGTAATAGTCAAGCCTTGAGGAGACAAAGGCGTGGACCAGTTTTTCTGCATCTGACAGACGGGACGGGGCGGAGTTTGGCAATGTTTCTGAGGTGGTACAAGGAGGTCTTGCAGAGGTGTTTAATGTGAGTGTCAAAAGTGAGATGATTGTCAAATCTTACGCCCAGGTTGGTGACTGTAGATGACAGGGGTATGTTTGACCAGAGAAGGTGATGTGTGTTATTGGAGATGACCGGACCTGGTGTGGTGTACCTACTAAAATAGCTTCTGTTTTGGAGCTATTTAAGTGAAGAAAG
>CAFUXE010000281.1:161784-174292 GCA_903364295.1 Serranus cabrilla | reverse complement strand
GCACACAGACTGAAACAGCGAGCAGTGAATTTGTCGTCTGCATTGAACCCATCCTTTAACACAGCATGCTTAGGAGCAGTGGGCACCACATTCTGCCCATATTTGAATGAAAATGGGCCCTGTGGCTCTATACATGCCCATTTTATGCTAAAACCATGCATTTTACAGAAAAACCTAAACAGTCCTGGTACTGCATAAATTGGGTATGACTTAATAGGTGAGACTTGTGGATTCAGCGAGCCCTATTCTATTAATGTATAATGATGTTAGCCATTTCATTGCAGTGAGGACATTTCTTAAAGCTTGACCTCACTGTTTAAAATGAGCTGCTGTGACCTCTAGGACAGGGGTGTCAAACTGATCCAGCAAAGGGCCGAGTGGCTGCAGGTTTCTGTTCCAACCAAGAAGAAACACACCTGAATCCAATCATTCTAATCACCTGAACTGTCTTCACTCAGCTGATTAATTATCAGTATCACCTGTGCTCCTGCCATGTTTGTGAAAACATAATACAGCATAATATGTCCAGAGTATAACAGGGACATTTTTAGCATTTGTAAGCATTTTACAGAATGATTAGTTTTGACAAAAATCAACATTTGGACATCCTATTATAAGGTGTTTTTCTTTTGACATTTTTAAATATAATATAGTATGCTATTTTTCCAGTTTTGGACACACTATAATAAAGTGTTTCTTTTTTCATATTTTTGTTTATACTATACTATTACCCAGGTCCAACAGCATTTTTAGGCATTTTTGGGTGAACTACACCATGACCAATTTTTGGATATACTATAATTTGTTTTTTTGTCATCTAGAACAGGGGTTTCAAACTGATACAGGAAAGGGCAGAGTGGCAGAAGCACACCTGAATCCAATCATTCAATCAGCTGAACTGTCTTCACTCAGTTGATTAATTATCAGTATCACCTGTGGTCCTGCTTGGTTGGAACAAAAACCTGCAGCCACTCGGCCCTTTACTGGATCAGTTTGACACCCCTGCTCTAGGATAATCACAGCCTCATGAAACGTTACAACCACAAAGAGACCTATAGGGTATTAAGAGGATGTATGGTTCCTTAGATATAATGACAATAAGCCAAGAAACCAGACAAATCTGCCGAGCTCGTTTGTATTTGCTCTCAAAGATGAGTCTGACCATTCTCCCATTAATTAAGACTGATTTCCAGTCACGGTGTACACCGCTGGCCCAATCAACAGGTTTGATATGATGACTGATGTCCAGTGCAACTGACGAAACTTGAAATCTAAATGCCAAATAGCAGAAATGTAGGTATATAATGTGTATAGAATGTATGTATATGTCTTTCAGTGGTGGAAAAAAGTTTTCGGACACCCTTGACATTTTACACAATCTCAAATATTATCATGAAGATTTTGTGGAAAAATATTTTTTGTGTTTCAGAAGGTGTGACTGCATTAGACAGACAAACAATACAAATTATATATTTTTTTGTTTATTGTTTATAAGAAAAACTAACAAAGCTAAATTCTTGACAGTTTCAATATGTCTCAACATTGTCGGTATCAAAGTCATCAAATAACAGAGAATGTGTTCAGAACTGAACAAAAAATAAATAAACCGTCACATCATCAAATAAATATTTAGTAGTCTAGTTTAGTTTAGTAGGCTGGCATGTTCCCCACGAGCCTTTCACACTGTTGAGGGGTAATCTTGACTCATTCTTCTTGAATTACTGCTTTTAATTCTTCTAAATTCTTTGGTTTACGCTTTGAAACAGACCTTTTGATAATGCACCACAGATTTTCAGTGGGGTTCATGTCCGGGGATTGAGCTGGCCGCTCTAAGACCTGGATACTGTGCTCCTGCAGCAGGTTCTACTGGCCCTGGATCTGTGGCAAAGGGGCTTTATCTTGTTGAAACATCCAGTTTTGACCTCGACGGAACAGTGCACATGCAGAAAGGAGCATGTGGGTTTTCTAGAATCGAACCATGATACTGCCTCCACCATGCTTGACAGTAGGTACTGTACATGCTGGAGATAATGCTCCGCCTGGCCTTCTGCGTACCCTCACATTAGCAGGAGGAAGATAAAGCTGGAAACTGGACTCATCTGACACAGAATCTTCTTCCAATTCCTGGCTGTCCAGTTCTTGTGTGATTGGGCCCAATGACGCCGGGCTAACCTCTGTCTCTCATTGATCAGGGGCTTCTTGACAGCCTTGTAGGACCTTAAGCCATGATCCAACAGTCGGCCACGTACAGTGCAGGTGGAACACTGGACACCAGTTTGGTTTGACCACTGCTGCTGAAGCTCCTGTGATGTCATTCGGCGACTTTCCCTGCACGTGCGGATCAGGATGCGGTCATTTCTTGCTGAAGAAACCCTTAGACGCCCAGATCTTGGTTTGTCTTCCAAGCTGTTGGTTTGTCTGTATTTCTGCAGAGTGTATCCAACTGTTGAAGGACTGCATCTGCACTTCCTGGCTATCTGGCGGCAGCTGAATCCTTCCTGGCTGAGAATCTGTATCTTCAGATGTGTTTCCTGCAATAGGTTCCTTGTTTTAGCCATTTTTGTCTCTGAAGAAATGGAGCGAAGTCTGCAAGCTAGCTCAGGCTCGAGCTGTGCTGCCATACCCATGACATGCCTCACTCTTCATACATCCTCTACCAAAACACACACCTTCTCCAATCTTGCGGCCTATTTAAATTGAGCACTGTCTGCATCTATATTGCTGCTTGCTATCTCAGCCCCACCACCACCCCAGCATCTACCTGTAGGCTCCGACAGGGGGTACATACATATCCATAACTCCTCGCACCCCATGTGACTGCATTGAGGAATGATGAGGTCGGAGCCTGGACACCAAATCTAACATATTCTGCTGTTGCAATAAGCATTCATAAAACGTGAGTTGTCTGACTGAACTTTCAAATGTGCTGGCTTTATATAGACATGGCATGGTAACAAACATTGTGTCTTTAAATAAAAGGCACGGCCTTCATTAGTGGATCACTGGTACCAAGATGACACAATACTCAATATTTCTTATGTATTTTTATGGCACCAATCAATTTTAAGTTTTTATTGGCTTTTTTAAGATTTGTTTAGCATTTTGGCTGTGACTGTATTAAAAGAAATTGCACTTGAAGACCTAAGAGTGATTCTTTCTGCATGGGGTGTCCGAAAACTTCTTCCCACCACTGTATCTTTATAATCCTTATAAATAAAGTCATATTTGATCTTATCTAATCTCTTATCAAATCAAGATTATGTTACTGCATTGGTTACTTCCCGATTCAAATGCTTTTAGAAATACATTTAAATGACTGTTTGCCTATAATTTGAGAGAGTTTGCTATTAACAGTTACACACTTCAAAATCAAGTTATTACAAAGTCATTCGCTTTTAACTTAATTGTTTGTCAATTGTTTTATCCTGATGAAACACGTGAGTAGGCTGTGTAACACTCAACAAAAGGCTTATCCTTTTTGTGTAACATTACTTTTAACGGAAGTTCCCTATCTTTCAACATGGACCCTCATTTTCCCCATATTATTACGTCGATGTGTATAGGGAAAGCAATTATTGACGTCATTATGTGAGAGTGTTGCAGCCTACAGAAGTCTCATCATGAAATCTCTTGAGAGATGACTTGTTGCTGGAATACAGTGGAAATGTGTGTGAGAGGTGGAGAAAGGCGTGCCGACATGAGCTTGTTGTGTTGGAGTAGAGAAAGGGTAGCTTAGTGTTACCTTAAAAAGGTGATAAATGTTTAGATGGTGTCGACAATGTAAAAGAGGTGTTGCCTGTATTTATTTGAGCCAGAGTATACGGATGAAGAGCTCTGACAAACTAAAGAGCGGACAAGCAGAGAGGGTGAAGCATCTGTTGCATGGCTGCAAAGCTCAAGAGACTGTTCCTGTGGGTGCTGTCACCCTATGCGGGCCCTAAGAGGGCCAGTGTATGTTGTAAGGGGAACCTATTGCTTCCCGGCATTCGGATGTCAGCATGAGACTTCTCATGATTGGACTTGGACACAATAACAAACCGACTGGATCAAGGTAAATCAATCAGATCAAAGGTAAAGAAAAAAGAATATCTGAATATCTCTAACTATGAGCCTGTCTGTGGCAAAACAAATAGCACTATTAGTGGACAAAATGTTCATTCATTCATTTTCCGAAACCGCTTATCCGGGTCAACCTGGGTCACGGGGGGGTGGAGCCGATCCCAGCTGCATTGGGCGAGAGGCGGGGTACACCCTGGACAGGAAGCCAGTCTGTCACAGGGCTGACACATATAGACAGACAACCATTCACGCTCTCATTCACTCCTACGGGCAATTTAGAGTCACCAATTAAACCTGAGTTGCATGTTTTTGGACTGTGGGAGGAAGCCGGAGTACACGGAGAGAACCCACGCACACACGGGGAGAACATGCAAACTCCGCACAGAAGGGCCACGGGCGGGGATCGAACCCACAACCCTCTTGCTGTGAGGCACGTTTTGTCCGGCCACTACACCAATGTGTTGCCGGACAAAATGTTACACTGAGGATTTCTAAGTTGTCACTGACTCAGAAGGCAATGAAGGCTTTGACTGCAACAACTTCCTCGAAATCTGAACTTCTCCAGCACCAGCGCCAGAGAACAACAGGGTATTATCATATATATTATTTTTTATTATTAAGTTTCAGAAGTGTAAAGATTTCAGTCTAAACAAACTGCTTTGAACTGTGTCATGACTCATATGTACAACTTGTCATTTGGAGTGTTGTGTGTGTGTGAATCAGGCAGAAGAAACATTATCCATCCATTGTATAATTCACACATTTGTAACATTTTAAACTTTCTGTAGTTTGTTCTCAGCAACAGGCATTCAAAACTGCAATCACACCTGCAATTTGCAGCTAGAAACATATTTTTTTGTTGCTATGATACTTCACACTAACCAATTACATCAAAAAGCAGGGATCATCAAATGTTGGTAACTTTTTAATTCTCTTGGTTGATGATTCTGATCAAAACAAATGTGAGTTTCAGTTCCTGGAAAGGTCTTGACAACATGCTTTCCCAGATTGATATAAAGGTTGTCGTTCAAGACACGCCCTGTCTCTCAAGAAGCACCCGAGGTAAAAACATCTGTGTTGAGATGGAAACAGACAGACAAAAACAGAATATGGGACAAGGAAGTGATGTTCGCTCTTGCAGTACAATTTGAAGCGATGCTACATTTTTGTATGTATGTCTTTGTGTGTGTGTGTGTGTGTCCTTCTCAATCTTCTGTGGATGGAACCATGCCTGTCCCCCATTCACAGACTATTCCTTCTGGGTCAAAACTAATTGGTGCGGCTATGTTGAGATTTTGCTCTGATAATGACCACAAGCACTCTGGCTGCTTTCGCATGACCGACCTAGCGCTGCCGATCCACTCTCTGCTACCCCTCCCTCTGCACCCCCACCCCCCCCACCCCTGAGCACACTTACACAGGCCAGTGCCAGGGCAAGAGATGGGAAGAGGGAGGGTAGAGAACAGACCAGAACTAGTTCAGACAGAAGACAGAAAAAGAGCAGAAAGATACGCAGGAAACAGATAGAATAAAGGTTATCTTTGGGGGGGTCAGTCATCATGCACAGACCATATAACAGATTTACAGTATGCTTCTTAAACCATACAAACTCAGCGTGAGTCAAGCTTCCAGCTTTGCTGCTTGTCTTTGTCTTTTTTTAATATGAAACTACATATGTTTTATTGATATTTAAAAAAAAAAAGTATTAATTAATTATTTTGTCACCCAGCAATCACAATTAAATAAAGCCATAATAAGTATTTTGATTGAATGAACATGTTTGGATTAATTTGATTAGTTAACAATTTTGTTTGTTCTTCTACTGCAGCCTTTCAGTTATGAGTTCAGTCTTCTCTGCTCTGACGGATGGATCCGTAGGATTAGAATAAAGTTTAGTCAATAGAATAGATCCATAAAGATGTAGTTAGTTATAATGCTTGAACTCTTTTCAGTGAAAATAGCTGCCAAGCAAATATGTTGATAGCCTAGAGTGCTCATGAAGCAGCACGAACACTGTCATTATATTAGTAAAGCTGATCTATTGTGAGACAGTAGAGTAAAAAGAGAAAAAAGCTAACGAGTTTTTGCTGTAAGGATTTAGGGGAATATCAGTGACACTGGCAGGATGGACATCATATACCTAATAGTATCTGTTTATATTAGGTCACAGATAAACGGATGATATAAGAAACTATTTTTGCTTGTAAAAATTATTAGATAATAATAATACTGTTATCTGTATGCAGAGATTGTTCTTTTGCACAGATTGTTTGCTATTGCTTGACGAAGAACCTCCTCCTGGAGCACTCTGTAAACTATGTCCTTTGGTTGTTGTTGTCGATCAGTGTTTTGGTGTTTTGTGTGTTTTAATAAATCTCAGCTGCAAATGAATTTCACTGGAGGAGAAACAGAGATTCTTTATCTAAGCTGAAGTAAGCTTGATCCAAAATGAAACATTTCAAATGGGAAAAGCCATACAATAATATTAGGGCTTTTAAAAATAATGTAACAAATAATTTTGTATCATACTGAAATTCCAAAAAAATAGGTTGCCAGATGCATCATCCACATATAGCTGTTTAATACACAGAACATTTTAGAAATGTGCTTCCTAGAAACTGATAGTAATGCTTTTCACAACAACAAATACAGGTTGGCTCTTTAAACAGGTGTTTATTGAGAATGTCTTGGCTTTCTTAATCATTCCATTCACTCCTCATGCTGTAAGAACTGCATTGAAATCCAGTGCAAATGAAATTGAATGTCATACATTGTTTCATACGCAAATTAGGTTTAACGACAACAATGGGCTCAATTGGTAGAGCGGTCGCACACTGATCGGAAGGTTGGCGGTTCGATCCCTGACCATGGATACTGAACCCCAAATTGCTCCAGATGCTGCATTCATCTGTGTTTGATTGTATTCCTGATGGTGGCACCGTGTAGGGTAGCCTCAGCCACCAGTTTGAATGTGTGTGAAAGGGTGAATGAGTGCAGTCTGTAGTGTAAAAGCACTTTGAGTGGTCGCACAGACTAGAAAAGCGCTATATAAGTGCAGTCCATTTACCATCCATTTGACGTGAGAGGCATTAAACTTGGATGAATACCTCGTTGGCTGCTAGTCATTAAAAAAAGTTTCTTAAAGTCTTCACAGTCTTTCAAAGTGCATTTAACAATCAGCTCCACATGTTAACAGTCCATTCTCTACAAATTAGCAATGTGAGTTAGCTTATACACGCACATTTTACTCCGGACGGTCACCACAACACAAAATAAAATGTAAATAACAAAATAATTACCTTATGGCTTATTCATGAGACATCAGCACATTTTTGTATTTTGACTTTAACAACTCAAATTAATTATTCCCGTAGGAAGTATGTACAGAGATATATGAATGCATGTAGATAACCTGTAGTCACTGTGGACTGTATGTATCTTTAAAAAGAGAGTCGGGGAAAGTTTTAATAGTCTTTAAACAATAAAGTTTCTTCATTGATTCAGAGACTGAAGCTACATTTCCTTAATGGATGATGAAGTAATGAATCTGACTGTAGAGGCTTTTGTCTGTAGTTGATTTTCTGTTTAAATATTTATTCAGCTTTAATCTGACTTGGACAAACACATACGATATAAAGTGAAATTATGTATTAAACTATTGAGTGGAGTCACAGTAACAGACTGACAGCTGTCTGAATACAGAGTACAGAGTCACTGTGTGACTGTAAAAATAAAAGAAAAAAGAACTTCCACTCGCAAAAAGAAAGACATGCAGCGGTTTTATTCTGAGCTGAAGACCGTGGCGCTGTGTATGTTAATATTTCTGATCAAACGCATGACTGATGTGCATGAAAATGTTAAGTTTACACAGTCATTGGGTGACAAAGTAATATCCAACTAACAGTAACCTTCGCTAATTAATGTGTTTCGATACGCGGTTTGAATCAATGAGGAAATGAAACTGCGAGTCTGTCTCTAAAGAGGGAGGAGATAGAAAGAAACCCGGAGTTTGTGGAAGAAATGTTCCAGATGTTCAGATGTTCCCTGAGTTACCGCGGGCGACTCAGCCGGAGCTGTAGTTACCTCCCTTTCTGGAATGGAAAACCCGGAGTTTAAATAAATATAAATAATCATCTTTAATGCAATGTTTCAAGAAAATATGAATTAAAAAATCTTCAAATAGTCAAAAGGCAATCCACTGGGCCATGCTCAACCCGTATCCAAAATTTCAGGTCGATCCGCCTAACGGTCAGCGAGATACACGCTCCACAGGGTCACAGACGTTCCTTGAATTATACATAGATCTGTTTATTATATTAAATTAAGAACTCACAAATTATGCTCAGTGTATTTATGCAACAGCACTTACAGTAAAGGCGAATTCACACAGACAGCATCAGCGACGCCAACGCGCCGCGCACTACGCCGTACTTAGCCTCCACTCTAGTCAATCATTGTGTTCACACAGCCCGCGCTGCGGACCGTCTGCGCCGCGAGCCGCCGACAACGATGCGTCTCTGGAGCGCTCAGATACGCAGCCAGTCTATTTTGGCCGCTGTACGCTTCAGGTTCGCGTCAATCTCTGCAGAGCACATCGTACCAAACAGGAAATGAAACATGAAAACGAACAGAGTATCCGGTCGTTTCAATACATAAAGCACCATCTTTCAAAATAAAGCACCATGTTGTCGATCGCAAATCTCATCCTTCTATATCAAAATCACGCCATGGACAAAGAGAAGTTAATTGAACTCGAAGTGAACTGCAGATCAACATCTGGAAGGTAAAATGCCTGTTGTTAACATGTCGATATGTCTTTACATGGTTGTTATCGCGTGGCTTCATAATTCCCACGGGAACATGTGGTTCTCCTGTGATCTTGAGCTCTCGCGTACCCAGCTTCTTTGGAGTGCGCTGCGCAGCGCTCCAGATACGCGTTAAGTGAGAATGGGTGCGTGTCACCCGCCGGAGAAAATCGCTGCGCTGCGCGTTGGCGGCGCTGACGCTCCATGTGAGAATCCGCTGTAAGGTTTGCCTGTCACAAGTCTATGTGTGAGATTACTTGTTTGACCTTGTCAGCGAGTCGCAGACCCTACCTGAATTGGCCGAGAATGAGCTGAAGCACTTTGCGTGGAACAAGGAAACTTGGTTGCCAGACAAGAGAGGAGAGCTTGCCTGTGAGTGTCTGTTGGCCCGGGCCTTGGTCCATGGGGCTTTACCCATCACAGCCCAAATGAACTACGTGGAGCTGCCAACTTGTGGCCTCCTGCAGGGATAGGCATTGGTGTGAGGTACATTGTGAGCCAGGCAAAGGTGGAAACCTGGCCCCCTAGCATCACGGCCTGCTTATAGGGATTTGACGACAGAGCCCCCTCGCCTCTCTAGCAGCAAATGGACTGGAGCTGGTGGCTGCCAGACATTCTGTGAGGAAGCACCAACAACCTCATTAAATATTTGCTAAACCCCCTTTTGTTAAGAAAGGTTGGATTTCAGGACAGAATTCTCACAGACAGTTTTCTTTGTTTTCAGTTTTTTTTATTTATTGTTTCAACATTAATTTAGAAATTCAAACAATTGTACTCACTATTACAATCTTTTCTTTACAATATTAAAGACATGTTGTAATCAAAGCCTTAACCTGTCATTTTGAGTCCTTTGGCCAGCTTGTGCTGCTGCTAAACTTTAGCCATTTTATGTGGTGTTTGAATGGGCAGGTTCCCAGGTTTGATTGGTCAAAGAATGTGGCATGAGAATAACAGCTAATTAAGAAAACCACATACAGAGTTTCACAGGTTGCCACTGGAATCCTCTTCCACTCCTCCATGACATCACAGAGCTGGTGGATGTTAGAGACCTTGAGCTCCTCCACCTTCTTCTTGAGGATGCCCCACAGATGCTCAATAGGGTTTAGGTCTGGAGACACAATAGGCCAGTCCATCACCTTTACCCTCAGCTTCTTTAGCAAGACAGTGGCTTTCTTGGAGGTGTGTTTGGGGTCGTTATCAAGTTGGCATGATAGTTCAGGAATGGATTTCAGCACAACGTAAAAATGCAGCCTATGTTTCTGCCCTGTCATAGCTTATAGTTAGGTGAGAAATTGAATGCATATACCCGACACTAATATTTTTTTTAGGCAACAAGGTGAAACATTGAGATGAATAATCTGGTTTTCACTTAAAATACTACACCTAGTTTGGTCATGTGTTGACAACAAAGGCTAATCTTTTTAACAGTAACTTGACCTTGTAAAACTCGCAGTGTCCTCTTTTGACATTTTCCTATACATCCTTAGGCTGCAACCCTATCCTTACCCTCTTCAATGCATTTATCTAGAAAATGTATCTAAAAAAACAAAATATAATTGATACAGACATCCTATAAATCAGCTTCTACCCCAACCCTACCACTAGCCCAACATTACAGTAAGTCCTCTCCCCTCCCAGCACCGCCAGGCTCACTGCTGTTTAACACGAAAACATCCCAGAAAATAAACAGGGGCATTATTCCACACCACTACCCAACGCACAATCTGTCTTTAGCCCAGCAGCCTCCTCCACCTCTTCCTGCCCCCCTCCTCCTCATCTTCCCCTTGTTGTTTTCTCCATCTTCTTTCACTCATGCATGTTGTACTGTGGCTAAAACGTGCAAGCAGGGCTCAGGGTGTAATCCAGTCAGATCCTGCGAATGCATGCCAGAGGGACATCACAGTAACTGTGCTCACATGAGGAAGGGGAACAAGTACACATATGCACGCGTGTACATTCTCTCTCTCTCTTTTACCACATGTCCTCTTTTCTCAACACCAGTCAGGCACTGACTAAGTGTATGCACCTGGCAGAGGATGTATTTTTCGACCTCCTGATTTACATGGGAGTTAAGCTGCTGTGATGCATGGGGCTAAAATGTGTGGGAGCGAGGAGGCATGTGAGACATGCTGGAGTTCAAAGCTGCTCAACAAGACATGGAAAGAAAGGGAGGGGCTGAAGAGGAAGCTGGGGGTGGTGGGTCAGCAGAAAGTGGGGATTGGCCTCAAGATTTGAAGAGTAGATGGTTAGAAGGACTGAATCCAATTGTATCAACTTTGACTTTACAGGCACATGCATACCTGTGAGTTGTCTTGCACCATCAAAATCCACAATTCATTCAAGTCTGAAAGGGGTCTCATTTTCTATGGACAATTAAAGAGTCTGCTCTCTAAAAGTGTGGCAATCTACAGGAGTTTCATGGTTGCGTCAGATAAATAATTCATCTGGTGACCTTATGAACACAAATACAAGTAAAATGACTTGTAACTCAACTTTTCTTTACCACCAATGGCTTCACTTGGGCTTGAATATTGTATTAAATATTTTAAAATGCTTTATGAGAACGCAAACATCAATTTCATCTTGTCATCTGATATCCAACCCTCAGATGACAGATGGTGTGAATGGTTGCTTTTCTGCAGCACCATTTTCACAATAACAGCGGGGGTCAGGTGTGCAGAACACATGTGCTGCTAATGTAAAGATGTAAATGAAAATGCAGCCTGACTCGCTGAGTCCAAATGTATCACCACAAAAAGAAAGGCTTAGGAACAGAGGGAACAAGGAAGTTAAAGTAGCAGATGGGCAATGTTATAATTTTGGCCAAAACTAAAAAGTGAAAAAGCACCTGGTATGACAGGTGAATATGAATGTGGCAAAGGTGAGGAGCTAAGCAGAATAGTAACTTATATGTGAATGAAACCAGCTGACCGGAGTTAAGGAAAAGATATTTTTGCAAAAAAAATGCTCCAAACTTAGAAAAGTTTTGAGTTTTGGCAAGGGAAAAAGTTACATTGCCGAACAGGTCCTCAAACAGTGTTGAAATTGCATAAATTGCGTGGTGTTCCTGTTAGAACTAAGGGGTTAGGTGTTGTTGTTGCAGCGGGTGTAGAGAAGCCCAGTTTCCAAAACTTTGTTCCTCTGATCGTAATTATTAATTGATTGAACATTTGGATTCAAATATGGACAAATGGACTGATGGGTAGATAAAAGCAGAATGGCAGAGATAGAGTGTGTCAAGCTCCCTTTTGCGTCAACTTTACACCAGCAGGACTCTGAAGTGTCAACATCACAATTGACCACAGAAACACTGCCTTTATCGATTCCATATGCTACCAGTGGCTCTTTAAATGCCCATGCCAGGCTCTATCACAGCTATTACATTTACTTTTCTTATCAAATGACTACGTTCGCTGTTCCTCCACAAAGCATATTACACATCATCTGCCTAAAAATGATTTATTACTCCCATCCTGTGACACCCCAGTGAAGTGAAGGCAACACCTCAGCAGTCACCTGAACACCGGACAACAAATGGAAACCAATTAATCAGTGGATGGGACAGCAGAGTGAAAGGGAAGGCGGAAGTGAATAATGAAAGGGTCTGGGGGAGGTTTAAGCTTTATGACATTCCTGTGTAGATG
>CAFUXE010000281.1:130456-155387 GCA_903364295.1 Serranus cabrilla | reverse complement strand
CAGTAAAACTCCTCCAAGGGCCTTTGAGTGACAAGAGACGAAAGGCACATCGCTGCATACACAGCAGTGGCTGCAAACTCTCCTGTCTGGCTTGTCTCTGTCATCTGACAGGACTACAAGGACCAATCCTGTTATACTCAGGGATTATTCACCAGCCAAGCGTCTCAACAGAATGGTTGTTTATTGATCTACAATTAAAACTTCTAAATCTCTCAACCAAAATTCAAAGTGCTTTTTTTTCCCTCATCCAAATTCCTCTCAGAATCACTCCGTTTTTGATTTTATCCTGTGATAAATACAGCGGCTTCAGTGACATTTACCATCTAAATGTTGCAAAGCATATCTGGTTATTCCTCCAAGATGCCCCGCAGACATGCCTTTCTGAGTGATGACTCTGGGATTATCTCTCCATTACAGTGATTCTATCTGACAAGGCGTTCTGTCACATCTCAAACGGCTGCTTCTCTTGAAGAGCCAGGTGCTCTCTTCGCGTCGCTCACATCCGCAGATTGCCGGAGATTTGAGACAGCCCTGCGTTACGTTTCATCTGCAGGGGGAGAAAGTGAGCGCTCTGGCTCGGCGACACTCCCATCCTTCAAGGTGTTCTTGTTCCATCTGCCGGAGGGTCCGGCGGGAATACTTCTCTCTGAGCTCCTTCCTCAGTCCCAGTGAGCAGCCTTTCATGTCAGACAGAATACCAGACAGGAATCCCAGCTAGCACTCGGCTTCACTTAAGACTTACATGTTGACAGAGAGAAAGAGGTGTGTTCTCTTATCTCTGAATGGTCTCATTTTTTTTCTAAGACAGCCCGGACTCAGATGCCAAACTCAAAACATATGCAGCATGGTAGAGGATGGATCAAGAGGTGTGTACAGTACTGTTAGAGCAGTGGATGAAGAGCTGTCGTTGATGTAGGTCTGCTGTAGAGCTCTGTATTGGCAAGGCACAGTTTCCTTACTTCCTTAAGTATTTTTCTGGTATTTCCACAGGCATCAAGCCAATTATGGTTTTAATGTGGTGAAAAAAGGGCAGTGATTTTCTTAAAGACAATTCCTTGAAAGCCCAATCCTAAATTATGAAACCTGGAACCTAAAAGCAGCTTCTAAACTGACCTTCTGTTTATCGCTGGTCTTTTGAACCAACGATGCAAGTTTTTCTTAATGACGGATCTTATGATGTCAAATCAAAAGTAATGCAAGAAGACTGATGGTTGTGTCCCGTTCTTGTCCTATTGGAAGTTGCAAAGACCTTTTCTTTGCACCCTTTCCTGACCTTAAATAAGTCTTGGTCCCTAAACCTGAAAGGTCCATTTTAAAATGCTAATGTTGCACGTTTCAAACCTAGCCTGGACGTCATTCTTAGGATCTCATATGAATTCCTATGTATTGCTTTTCATTGGAAATAATAAAGTCTTGTTCACAAGAATACACTGAACTATGGTAGATGACCGGAACCAACTTTTAGCATCGCTCTAGAGATGCCGATGTCATTCTGGTGGTCAGTCCACCACTTTATTCTCAGTCCATTTTTAGATCTTTTCTCACCCAACACTAGATACAATATCATAAAACTTTGGTTTTCTTTATCATGAGCATTACAGTGTCACTGGGCCACTGACATGTTTGCATATCAAGGCCACATACAAATTTAGGGTTTTAGCAATCTCAGGGCGTGCCACAGGGTGTAATGTCAGTGTTTCTAGGGTTCTGGTGTAGCCAGCAAATATCCAACATCTGTGCTTTGTACTATTGTCAGTCAGGATCATTCACATAATTTACTTCAGTTCAACAAATATTTTAGCTGATACCGCAAGAATACTTAATAAGTAACAAGTATATGTAACTCAACAAACCAATGAATAAGGCCTTAAGTTAGATAACCACATCATTTTTTTTTATTAATTTTGTGTGGAAGTCATCACCAACAATTGAAATCTATGAAAGAAAGTCAGTGCAGTTCATTACATATTATAAAAAAAAACAAAAAAAACTCTTAACGGTGTGAAATACACATACAAAAATGAATAGATGTCTTTATAGAATTACCGTATTTTGTCCCCCTTTATGTCAGAAAAGGCCATAATGTAAGACAGTAATCCCTTTTTACTACAACAACAGTGTTTATCTACACACTAATTATTGCATCATTTTTTATCATATGCACTGTCTGTACAAAAAAGTAACTTTAATATAATACGACAAAAAATACAGCAGAAAAGAAGCCATATTTTCCAACAGTATGCAAATAAATTAATTGGTTGTTTGAGGGTAACAGACATCAGTGTGTGTTTCCACTAATATCTCAATAGCAGATTTTATTGTTAGATTACAGGACACATATTGTTCGATCTTGCGGACATCTAAGAGCGCAGATCAATACACATTAGGGGTTTAAGAGACAAGGGCTATGTTTAATGCACCATATGGCAAAATTATAATAAAAGGGACTGATTATACTTTACCATTAGAACATGTGAAACTGTACATGTTTGCAAGATGTGATGTTTTTATCGATGGGTAAGAGGTTTCTTGAAAGCCAGACAGAACATTCTACCCAGGTGTCTTTTATATGTGGAGTCTGTCTGACAACACACGAGTTCCTGCAAATGACAACAACAAAGTGAATGGCATTGATTTTCCATCATAGCACAACTAAAATGGACAAAATGTGAAGAGTGTGAGAGCAAAGGTGGGGAGGGAGGGTGAGAGTGCCGTCTCCGGTGAGTGCAGGAAATGGGTGCAGATGACAAAAATGGCTGGGGGAAAAAAAATGAACATGTTGGAGTAACGTGAAGAAAGACAGTCAGTTAGAGGAGCCCATGAAAGGCTGCAGCTGAACTGGCTGAGGCAGGAATCAATACAGGTGCTTCGGCTGCAGTTTGGCTAAAAAAGATGGCTGGACTGGTAGAGAAAGCCCATTGATGTTCAAAGTAGTTAAAACAGTGTAGTAGATGGCGAGCAGTAAGGGGTATCTGTCAATGAAGTGTATGTGTTGACTATGTGTGTGTACATGTGTGTGCGTGTGGTGGACAGGGAGAGGTGGCTGATGAGGCCTCACCTCGTAAGTGGAGTGGTAAATCAGCCATCAGCCATGTGACAGGCTCAGTGCCCCCCTGCTCTGCTCAATGAGACATGACCCTCTCAGCCCCCTCCTGCCCCCTTTCCGCCCCCCTCCTCGACGGAGCTTTGATATCCCTCCTCGCTTCACTGACCAACCTATGGGAGGGGGCACACCCGCAGCATTCCTCCAAACCAGCCGAACGGAGCAGCTGAATATATCCCATCATGCAACAAAAGCCCAGAGGAGCCGCATTGGCCTTTGGAAGGGAAGGGGGGGGAGGCGTGATGTTCATTCAGCCCCCTCAGCCTCTTGACCTGATAGAGCCGGCTGAAACCACTGCTGACCCGGCGGGAGTCAACAACTGCTTCCTGTCTGCTGGCATTAGCGTAGCCAGCAGTGAGGATAAGCTGATTGTGCCGTGGGGCTGAGGCACACTGACCGGGCTGCAGTCAACTACCTGCATAAATGTCCGACTGCAACCCTCTCACGCACAACTTTCAACAAGGTTTCAACAACAGCAGCACGGAGCAATATGCCCAGTCAACACAGAAACTAATATATGAAACATTAATCCAAGTATAACAGAGGGAAGTATGTCATTTAGATGTGTGGAATTACCTTATTACTTATCATTAAAAAATCTATCAGCATCAACATTTACATAATAGCTTCAGTGTCTCTGGGAGGAGCTTTGTTGAGTCTGAGACCATTAAACAAACAAAAAAAGACTTAACTGAAGCCTAAAACGTTGACCCCAGACAAACTCTGAACTAAGAGTCATTTTACCATGGTAACAATCAGTGACACTGCTTACCAGTGGCACCGGAATGGCTCAGTGTTTCCAATGCTGGAAATCAAATACTAACAAAGAAAACAGTACTTAGAGAGTTCTATAAGCTAAATAAATAACAGCGATCAGTTGTTTTTGTAACTATCCTGAGTCTGACTTATGAGTCAGCAGTTACTGTTTTCTACCACAGCAACCCTGCTAGAGAGAGCTAAGCTTTTTATTTATTTCTTACTTAAAGCTAAGTGATGGCAAGTAACATAGTCTAATTATGAAATCCTATTATCCATATTTACATGTAAACCAAGCCACAGGAGATGCATCTATCTGGCCTAAGTCAAAGTGTCCTGAATATCAGCTGTATTTTACCTGGATACAAGACATGTATTAATGGGGCTAATCAGAGCTTTGTACACAGAATTCAAAATGAGATCATCAGCCGAAATAGTTAACCAGTTACCTTTCTAAATCCGTGAAAAATAGCAACACAAATATAATGTTGAATTTCACTTTTTTGGAGATGCTGTAAACTGTAACTGTAAATGCTGCACAGAATTTCTTCATATTCATGCTTATAATACAATATGTATATTGCCTAACATGTCACAATCTTGAAAAAAGCTTCGGTATATCAATACCCAAATCCCCAGTTGTTGCCCAGTGCTGTTTTGCTTCCCAACACAGTTGAATGCAGACCACTACCTGCAGTTAGAGTTCCATAAAGACTCCTGTCACCAATCGTGGGTTGTGGCAGAACACTTCTTCTTAAAGAACACCTCACCTAAAAGACTGTAGCTTTCTTATTTTGAGAAGGACAGCAGATGCAGTCTGCACTGATAATATCACAGACTGTCCACGGACTGTGACATTTTTTGTTGGCCTTTTGAGAATTTCTTCTCACCAGGACTCTTGGTCACCTTTCTTACCACTCTGGACATGCCAAACTTGCTTTACCGAAGTGAGGCTGAGACCAGATGCACTGATTACATTTAGACACATGAACATTGTAGTTTCAAATTATTTGGACTGAAATGATACACAAATACATCCAGAGAGTAAAAGCAAAATATTTCACTTAGTGAGCTCCCAGAATTATCTAAAATATCTGAAATATGTTAGGAGGCAGTTAGTTAGGACGCAACCTGCAATGTCAGCAATGTCAGCTCCCTGTGATAGAGCTGACTGAGCTGGCAGTGCAGACAGCGTTGGCGTTTGCAGTATCTATGGCATCAGCATCAGAGTGAAGCCACAGGGGTGTAACTCTCTGGAGACTCAGGAGCAGGCTGCATATGTTCTGCCTCCGACACCTAATGCCACCGGCTGCACACAGCGCAAACACTGCCGTCGCCTCGGCACGGTCCTCCGGGACACCGACTCACTGTTGCACTCACACGCACCCGGCTTGCATCACTTCAGAGCTGAAGTAAACCAAAACCCAGCGTCAGAGAGACACAGGAATTAAGGAATTTACTTCCCCTAGCCAGGTGGAGATGAGACTTTTCAGAGGATTAAAAGCTTAAATTAAGAGTGCAGTGCAAGATTGGGATCTGTCTCTATGTGAATAGCAGCTGAGCTAAAGTTTTGAGCAAAACATTGCAAAAGTGGTAGGCATTTCACGAATAGCTAGATAGCTATTTGTATGAAACAAGTAATTCACACTCAAATACAAGTGGTTCTATTGGCCGGCCTTTAGGTTGAATTTGAGTGTAGAAAGTAAAAGTTCCAACTAAATAATGCTTCGGGTGCCCTTGAGCAAGGCATCGAAACTCCATGTGTTATGATGAGATTGTACTCGATGCTCTTAGGTTTGAATATTATTATTTATATGTAATAATATATATTAATAGCAACATTGGATCAAATTCTCCAGGAGCAGCTGTTTTCAGTGGAATAACCACAATACCTGCTCAGTTACCAAAAATAAACATAACAGCAGCTAATTAGTATTTGCACACATGCTCATGTTGTGTTTACAGTAGTAACCGCTGCCCTCAAGTGATGATATAAATACACGTCATTCCATTGGTTCCATTGGTTCCATCGGACTTAAGATAACAGATGAAGGATGGCATCCACACCTGATGTTGGAGACCTTTGACCAGGGATGGGGGCTAACATCTCCCCCATGTGTAATCTGATGACACTTTGGCATTTGCTCAAATATTCCATTGGATATGGTCAAACGATCCAAAAAAAAGCTTGATTTCAGAAGAAGAAGTTACTGCCAATAGTTGAATAAAGCATGAAAACTTCTTTCTGTAATGCTCTGCAACAACAGCATATCTTGATATCTGTCACACTGCCTGCAGGCATAAATGTATCATTGTCCTGCCCGTAAAGAATAGACGGTATTATCCACTTAGCCAAAGCACGTCAAAAATAACCACCTAAATGGTGGTAATTGGATGAATTTCTGTGGCGATGCAAATAAAGGCTAATTGGCACTTCCACTCCAGGCCACAAGAAACCCCTCCACCGACTGGAAAAAGGAAAAAGCGGCCCATGTCTATGCCGTGAGGCTCCCTGCAACATATAACCACCTTCATTCCTATTCATAGTGCACTCGCATCTTAAACAGCTAATTTGAATTGGTTCGCTGCCAAGCGAGTCTCTCTCCCTCTTAACAAACAAACACGATGACAATATTGCGAGTCAAGCTGTTGTTTGTTACTGGGCAGCGAGATGACGGCGGCTCTGTGACTCCCACATCACAAACCAGTGTGTAGTGACCTGACCCAGCGCTTAAGGAGTGTGTGAGGATGCTGAGGATGGGGAAGGAGACATCAAACCCAGGCAGATGGGATGAAACAATGGCACAATGCGGCGCGTCTGTGACAGGTTGCACCAGCTGATCAAGGAGACAGCAATTTACTTGGCGATGAGAGATCTTGCAAACACCAAATGTTACCAAATAGCATAGCTTTGCTTTTAAAATTACTATAATTTGTCCACTGACAGGATCTGTACAGTTTCTTTGTCTTATTATCTCCTCTATGGATATAGCAACAGTTACTGTCTTTTATTTCCTCAAGTATTGTTCTTTATTAAGTGGAACACAGAACATTACTCAGTGGCATGTCAACTCCTTGCAATTTACTATGTAGGATATGTTGTCTACATCCACTTAGCTAATTAAGACAGTCACAGCAGTGTAGATTTCAGGGCAGATCAAACGCTACTGTGTTGATATGGGAAACAGAGGAAGACTAGTCTCCACCAACTCTGTTATATCATAATCCCTGTTCCCTCAGTCTGATTAAAACATTTCAACAAGAGCCTGTGCTGCCTACGATACTAGCACCGTAGAGAAGCTCGGTGTAGAAATATCACAGCTCCCTCATTAGTGAGAGGGGATTTCATTTGGAATATCTCAACGAGCACTTTGAGAGAAGCGACTGTATTTACATTTAAAAGATCCAAAGTGGCCGTCTGAAGCTAGCTACCTCTTTCCTTAATTGCTGGCTTCAGTTGTCCATGAATACATCCACTTTATTACTGGCTCTCATTACTGGACGGCACTGAGGAAAAGTCCCCCCAATACACATGCAAGCACGCACACACACACACACACAGAGAGAGAGAGAGAGAGACATACACCATCCACCTCTCTCTGTCTCCCTCTCCAGCAGGGCAGGACCACATCAGAGTTCTCCCAGTGGCCAAAAGACACAAACAATCGAGAGGGATTACACTGTAATCCTGTTTTTACTTTCATCTGCCACATATTCAAAGGAGAAACTCTGTGAAGCATAGCATTCTTGAAGGATGTGCTCCATGGAAAAATAAGGGCAAGCGCTATAAACAATGCAGTACTAGGATGGGGATTATAACTTTTAAATGACAAGAAGACAATGAGCTTGACAGATTTAGACTTTGCCTATATTAAATAAAATATTTGCTTGCCAGTTGATTGAGACAGTGAAAGATACAGCGGAGGGTGGACAATGTCAGGTCACTTGCATCAGGTGCGATTGATCAAATTCAGTCTTAACGCCCTTTAAATCTAGGCTGTTCACTTCCTTTATTCATAGGCTTTTTACAATTTCAGCATGCAGCAGATTGCATCGGCATTCAAATGGTACTGCACAAGCTCAATTTGAATCCATAACAGAATGCAATAGGGACAATTGCTTTTTCAGACCTTTTCAACCATGTGATTTAAAATTAGGATAAAACAATGACCATTGTCACCTCTCTGACTTTGTTTCATTTTTCATTATTTTGGCTAGGTCTGAGCATAAGGATCCAAAAGTATACTAAATTTATTTTTTTTTACCCAAAACAGTTTTGAAGCTACAGTTTTCAATCTGAGACCTAATTTATCTTTCAAAAGTATTATATGATGTGTGGAATGCTATAGAGCAGCGGTTCTCAACTGGTCTGGCTTTGGGACCAACCATCACCCCGTAAAGACGAGCCGCGACCCAAATCGAGGAAAATTTTCAACTTCTAAAATGTATTTAATGAAAAGATGGAGCAGATTTAACCTGGGATAGAACAGAATAACACAGTTTAATGATAAACCAGAGGAAAATATTCCCTTTTACACTAAATTAGCTGCATTTTCATTAAAAAACAAAAAAGTGCATCTTAGATAACACAACATACACGTAGTTTCAAAAAGACCGAAACCTCAGTTAGCAGATGAAAACAAACTGTGAGAGTGAATAGACGGCATTAAAAAAAATCCCATTCAAAATAAAATCACGACCCACTGAAAATGGGTCCGAGACCCATTTTTGGGTCCCGACCCACCAGTTGAGAATCACTGCTATAGAGGCATCAGTATCACTGTAATATTATAAGGCTTGCATATATATATCTTCTTTAACTGGGGATGAAGGTTGTGGCTCTCTTCCATCTGCTGGTGAATATAAATGTATGCTGGGATACTGTCCACCATAAGTTCATACAAGTCATCTCCCAAAGTGAAGCAAAACACTTGATTTGACTGTAATCAAACTATTGAATGGATGTTTATCAGCCCATAAATATGGGAGACTAACTATTCTACCTTCTAGTAGGTTTATCTGCCTATGCAAATAGGCACAATAGGTGTCCCCATTCAACAACCACTCACTTTTTTGTTACATTTAACTTGTGTTAGGTTTAGGCTACAAAACTACTTCTCTAAAGTTAGGGCAAAACATGTCTTGGTTCGGAGTTATAAAACATTAAAAAGTAAAACAACTGCACATAATGTTAATACTGTAAGTAGTTACATTGGTTACTTAAAAATGTAACGCACTGAAGTGAAGTTACGTTCATTTAAATAACATGGTTCACTTTTGGTTTCATACGGGACATGAAAACAATCTCCTGGGGGAAAGTCTTGAGTTTGTTTGACCCACCAATCCACCCACCTCCCCTCCAACCTGCCGTTAGAGCAACCTTTCATGCTTTACACTCTGTTTCCTTGCATTCTCTTCACTTTAACACTCTTCAATTTCCGCATTGGCGATCTTGTACATAATTACCACCATTTTTGCTGCATTTGGGACAAATGTTAGTCAAAGAATAAAGTGATTCTGTCGACTACAAACATTTCTTCTTCAGAGATGCTTACATTCTCCATACAAACAGGTGAAGCTATGCCAGAAATCTCTCTTCTGCTTGTATGACCTTTCACAAGTCCACAAAAACTGAAGTAGGGACACGACTGCAGATGGAGGCCTGTTTTAAGACTAGATTTTTTTAGGCCTACATCTGGTAAATCTTTACCATGGAAAACATGCTGAATAAGCTGCTTGCAGATTCCTACAGTTTGCGTTGTAACCATAGATGTACAGACACCTGGGTTACTTTTGATTCTAAAATAAAAAGTCGAGAACTGTCATGAAGAACGGTGGTCTAGTACTTTCACTTCACAGCAAAAGGGGGTTCCGATCCAGCTTGCGGCTCTTCTGTGTGGAGATCGCATGTTCTCTCTGTGTCAGCATGGGTTCTCTCTGGGACCAAACTTAAATAGTCAAACAGGAATGTGTCCTCTTGAAAGCTTTCGATTTCACTTGAATCCATTAGAGATACATACTAATTTGTTTTTTTTTATCAGTGTGGTCACTCATGCTGCTGTCTTAAAGTCACCACTTAACACAGTCCCTCAATCTAAAACTTTTATGCAAACTGTAGCCCCTTTGCCTAAAGGTCTTTTCAAGTTTCAAAAGGTCAGTTTCAAAAGTCTTCAGCAAAAAAATAAATAAAGAAAAAAATGAACATGAATGTCTTCATATTTTGGAAATATGAACATAATTTTCATTTGAATGATAATTGTGAACTACTTCTGTGTGAACTGTACTTTGAGCTAGCTCATGTGAAGTCTGAACATGCACTGTAATAATAACTGGTCCATTTAGACAGGAGATGTCCAGTACCAGTTAATAAATCAATAAGCACTATTTAAAAATATAGAAATTGTAAATTGGTATGGAACATCAAACAGGCTTGACAGATGTGCTTGTGGCCATGAACCATGAAATTACATATGACAGTCTGGCAGACAGTTGTGGCACCTGTGAGGTGTGATCATGCAAATTAGTGGAAACTATCTGGTTGTGTAGTTTGTCCCAAGCTTGCACTGATTCCAGCAGTATGTGTCTGACCCCTGTCTGAATTAACTGAATTGTGACTGCAAATTTTAAACAAAAGTAGGTAAAATATCATTTCCAATCTCTGCAAAGAAGGTGAATTTTCATGGGCCTCTAAGAGTCCATTACTGAGAAATCCAAGTCAGTATGTATCATTGGTCAACTGCCTGCAGGTCCCAGAGGAGAGATTGAGACTGCCATATCATGACTTTGTTTCCCCAAGCACCCCCCACACACAAAACCCACACCTGATCTCTGTCATTCAACACGAGCGACATATGCTGGTTTGAACCAGTGCTGAACTGACACTCACATGCAAAATTCCTGATTTTCTGGAACCTCTAGTGTGAAATTATGCAT
Source organism: Serranus cabrilla (assembly GCA_903364295.1). Lineage (NCBI taxonomy): Eukaryota > Metazoa > Chordata > Actinopteri > Perciformes > Serranidae > Serranus > Serranus cabrilla. The sequence continues at coordinate 144,595 of CAFUXE010000281.1, read as the reverse complement.
TCCATTTTTTCAAAAAAGTAAAAAAACATTAGCATTTATCTCTACTACAGCTGAACAGGAATTGAACAGATTGCCTCCTTCAACACATGATCATTCATTCTAAATTGTAAGGAATATACTGCTCATTCAGACACTAAAATGTGACCGAAACCATAACGAAATCTTGCATGTGAAAACTGGCTCTGAGATTGAGTTACATCTGGCAAATGTAGATAGAATTTACATCTGCATCATTTAACACATGCTTTAAAGGTTGGTGCAGGCTGTGTTGTCTAGCTGTCAACACTTTGCTCAGCCCGAAAAACCCAGGATTACAAAGGAGGTGATGGCTGTCACTAAAAGAGGAAACCTGACCACTCTCATAGGAGAGAGGAAGGGAAGTCTCTTGACATTTTCCCTTGTCTGCATTGGGGGAAAGTTTTGGTAGGGAATCCGGCAAAGCCCCTGGGCCTTATGGACCCCCAAACCCCCCAGCCGATTGGGCGGCTATAAGATATTCAAGATCTGAATAAATCTGTGATACATATTGAAGGACCAACAGCTGTGATTGTATAAAGTGTTGAAAATGCCACTGTAGAATAAGACATGTCTGAAGGTGTGGGGTCAAAGTAAAGGGCTGAGGAAGTGAATATGGAGCATGTGAGAAAAGCAAAGGCAAGCAAACACATGGCCTCTTGGTTGAAGAGACATGAGGGATGTTGTAACCAAAGCAGATGGTGTATAAGCTGACAGCAAGCATACGATAAGGCTTTGAAGAATGTCAGCTGGCTCTTGACATGGAAGTCTTCCAAAAACTGAGGTTGTCAGGGGATGGAGGACAGTCCAAAGCTGCCACTTAGGAGAGGAAGAGAGGAAGCTACTGTTGCCTAGGTAAACTCTGATGGTATGCATGTTTTGAAAGCCATCCCGAAATAGGATTAGAAACAAAACAGGTCATGATGATGTAACGGAATGATGAGATGGTTTTCTTGTATACTGGAGTTGGGTGCAGTGGCACGCTCAGACTTTTTGAAGGGCAGGGGCGAAAAGAAAAAAAGGGCACATACAGTGCGTTTTCGCCACTGAAGAGTGCACTTTAGAGCGCATTTTGTCTCCCAACCTGTGCACACCACTGGTTGGGTGCCATCCCATCACAACTGCAATGATGTCAGAGAACTGTGAAGACAGTGATGACTGTCCTTCAATATTCTGGTCTTTTGCTCTGTGTTGAAGAGATAAGGACCATGGGTGAGACTGTGTTTAGCATTGCTGGACTCACTCAATTCCATTGATTCAAATTAAATAAAATATAGGATTTGGTCATTCCCATTTTGTGAATAACTTGTAGTAAAGCAACATCCTCACTTTGTGCTTGAATCAATTGTTGCATGATCTTGGTTCTTCCACAGCATGTGTGAGGGAAAAAGAAGAAGAGAGCTAGGTGGGTATAAATTCTCTGATGTAGCTACAATTGACTTATAAGGCAATCTGTAACAATATAAGTGTTAGAAGCTGTTGTATTTATAAAATACAATGGAAACCGAGGATATACTTACTATCAAGTCTTCTCAAAGTCCTTTTTAGTTCCAGTTTTGGAAAAACCTAGACATTAGATTATTATGTTTTTTCCCCTTCTATTCTTCCCTATTTTCCTTTTATTTTCTTTATTTCCCTCACTCCTTTCTTTTCTCCTTTCCTTTCCTTTTTTTCTTCTCTCCTTTCCTGACACCTGGGATCTATCTTGCCTTGGATCCAGCCGTCATCCAGGTCCCCTTTGAAAGGCAGAGATGGAAGTGAGACCTTAAAACTTTATGGTGAGAGCCTTGGTACCACATGCCGTTTCAGTAGCAGCGCTGCTAGCAGGCCCGTCGATTTATGGCTCATGACACACATATATTTAATTTGTAACCAAACACTTCCTCTTTCCCTCAGTCTCCTCAGAACTCTGGGAACAGTCTTGTTTTCTCAGGTCAGGGGTTAAACAAAGGAAACATAGTGCTCGCTAGTTGAGGGCCAGAGCCAGGGGGGTGTCAGGGTCACCTCCAAAGCCAGGCTAGAGCAGACTGTGGGACACATCAAGGTTAAAGGTTAGATATCTGTGATATCTGGCAGGAGGGTTGGACCAAGACCTTAAAGTAGACAGGAAGCAGAAATCAGAGCTTTTTGCATTTTATATAACGACATCCTCCCTCTCTGCAAGATGTCCTCCTGGTTGTTGGCCATGACATCTTTACTGCCCCGCTGGCCATAAACCCCCTGAGGGGCGGATCCAAATGCAGTTACACGCCCCACTAGCTCTCCACCTCTGTGAAGTGGTGTATCAACATATAAGTTTATTTAGTGTGAATGTCCCACAGCGCTCACTGCTCATCCCCTTTATGGAACCCAGCTTATCATGAGCAAAGCAGCCAGTGTACAACAGCCAGTATTGGATGTACTGGCTGTTGTTGGAACTATTCCTCAAAGCGGACTCACAGAATAGGGGATTTTATCAAGAGCTACAGCCAAGTGGAGAAACCATGGAGTTACAGTCTTCTGCATTTAATCAGATTTTGACATACTTGGGTATTCTAATGTTTAACATTTGCATACAATTTGATGACCACTCCTAATTATCTCTGCAGCAAGTTGTTTATTCTGATGTAGACTTGGTATCCTCTAGCCTGGGTGCAGCCGAACTGTAGCCCCGCCTACAACATTTTTCTGCGGGCAGTTCGGTCTAGCACTGCTCCATTGAGGAGCTTCTATGCGATGTATCAAAAAAACATGACCAATGAAATTTTCAGGGCGGGCTTTACACGATGATGGACAGATGAGCGACAGTAACGTGACTAAAGAGCGCCTGGGTTTGTGTACAAAGAACACGGCTGCCGCTGGAGAGGAGAGGAGTTTGATTTGTCAGCTGGCCCCGATGGTCGCGAAGAAGTTGGGACACAAGGGAAACCCGGCGTTCATTGTGGTTTCACTTTTGGTCGCACTTATGGAGGACCAGGTGAAGGAGGCGACTGAGACAGGCATCACACAACTCAGCGTGCACGAGGAGTTGGACATTACGAGCGCCGTCGGCAGCCCGGAATCCTGGCTGAACATACGTCACATCTTACGTTGCTCCGATTGGTTGTCGATCTTTCCAATAGAGCGAAGAGGAATTTTTTTTTCCTGGTTCGGTTGAAACACGCCCTATAATCACAGCCCAATGGATCAGTTTCAGAGTCACATTCTGAACAGAATCGAGTCTGACTTCGTCAGTCTAGGTAACCTCAGTTTAGAGAACACTTTCAGAAAACAGTGTTTCAGTTCCAAGATCTTGTTGCAACTCCTGTGGAGTTTTTTTCCACACCACACTGTAGCTACAATTTTAAGGTTATCCATTCTGAGAGATTTGATCATCCCATATTGCATGGAAATATGTTGATCAGTTGTCAGCAATTTCAGTATGAAAATGGGAGTCCAAAATGGAAGGTAGCATGAATTTGCTTAGTAAACTTCTTCTGCAATGTGATTTTATTTTTAATTGCTTAGGTAGTCATTGTCTGCTTAACATTGATTTGTACTAATTGCCTTTTTTTATATGTTAAACTTTGACTTAGTCCTCTAACCTATTTCATCCTGTTTAGCTGTCCATGTGCCTTCCACTTTAAATGATATATATGGTGTGTTCTATGTGTTGCTTCATTGGCCAATTTAACATCAGGCTACAGATAAGAGTTCAACGTGTTTGGCTAAAACTTGCACGCTTAAATAAATAAATAAAATGTCTTCATCAGATTAAAAAAGTTTTAGTTACATTCTAATGTGGCATCTAGCACAATAGGTGGAAAATAAGAAAGTCCGATTCAGAAAACGAGTTGGTTCTTGAGGGTCATTTGATCTTAAAATGCATGTGCATGCCAGGAAATGTGCAATTAGCATAGCAATTTATATCTATGTAAGGTAAGCCATTGACGTGTCCAGTAATGGCAACAAAATAAAGAATATCTTCTGCAGGGATAGAAACCTTAACATGAGGTCCTTTTTCCTGCAGCAAAGAGCAGGCACATTTTTAAATATCTTTCACGGGAGAATACTTAGTATAATTTCAAATAGACAAAGAAATTGACATTAAACAGACAATTTAAGATTGCACTATAAACTATAAAGCGTCACAACCACTGTCTAGATGCTTATCCTATGAAAGCCATGATAGTCATAGTTGGCCATGGTGCTCCATATTTGATTCCCCTTCTTTACACTGGCAGAGTTTAAGATTTCATGATCAAATTTACTGTAAAAATAAAAAAAAAAAAAAAAAGCCCACCATCCTACTCAACTCAGACTGTTACATAGTGGAGCTAGATAGAACAAGAGTTTTGCAAATGTAGGTAATCTACAGGTAAATTTGCCTTGTCACATGTATGTTTCAAGAGATGATTCTGGTCCAATTTTAGGTACAAAGCGATCCGAGGCTATCTTCCTGCTGCTGTCCAAAGGTTTGGCTGGCTGATTAGTTGCACACCCTGACGCAGCACACCTGCGCCTAATGTTGACACCGTCAGCCACACCGTGGACTCTCCTTGATGCTGAAGCTGTTGAAGGCACGCCAGACTTTTTTTGGAATCCTCCATTATGGATGTAAGTCCTCACAGCATTAAACATGATATTTAAAAACCCAATAGCAACATGTTGATTCAGAAGTCACACATGTTCCTGTAATTTTGGATGATCCCCAACACTGTAAAATCTGTTGTAACACAGTTAGAACTATTTTTTCAATACAAAGTTTATGGTTTCAGTTCATTTTCTAAATGTTATGATTGATTTTCACCACAAATTAAATTCACTCACATCCATTGTGGAGAAGAGGGGGAAATCACAGAGACCAATATCTAAAAACTCAGACAATCAAAACAACAATTACCCACATGGCTCAGTACCACTAGTGGAAATGAGATAATATATGATTTTGGTTAATCTAATCATTATTACACATCATTATCTAATCAATCTATACAAGCATATTGCAACAATAACTGGATTGGAAAATTGGATTAAACACCGATTTATTTTGTGTAGACACAAAGAAGCAAAAGCAGCTATAAGAAAAAGCCTATCTTTATATCACATGAAGAGCTGTGGCCAGAATCCCTCTCCACTCCATCTGCTCGCCGCAGAGAGCTGCCAACTACAGCTTAGCAACACACACTTAACATAACACACATAACATTTAAATTCATACTAACATACACTCTCAGCACCACATGTATATAAGAAAGCTAATTACCTACTGATAGTCTAAATTAATTGTCAGAACGGCATTCAGTAGCAACAAATAGAACTATATTGAAAATATTGTTACATCTAATGTAAAAAAAAAAAGATGATTTGCTTGTACCGTGCAGTCCAAACACTGAAGCCAGCAGAGTCAGGCTCTGTGCGAGAAACAAAGTGGAGCTGAGATTAACTCCTGTCTCGCTCAGAGGCATCTTTACGGGCCATTGTTCACCATATGGGATGCGTTAATGCCAGGGACAGCAGGTAAATCACAGGCCTGGGCCTAGCAAACACTCTAACCAGCAGACCGGAGAACATGACCACCAGCCTGTTTGTTGGTGTGTGTTTGTGTGTGTGTGTGTGTTTGGTTGATTGGTTGGGACAAGTTATATTGAGATCATCTTGGTTAAAAGTCGGTGTTCTCTACATCCTAAATGTCACCAGTGTGTTACCTTTTTCGGATCATTTGTATTGGTGACAGTTACTCTGTTTAAAAGTAACTTCATGAAATAAAAAATAGACTTTTGGAAAAGAGCATTTTAAGGGAAAACCTTCAAAATGTTTAGACAATTTTTAAATTATAATGAAGTGATATAATAATCAATTGAGTTATTTCATCATTTATTTGGTCAATTATCTACATATTTGCAAACATAGTTTAAAAAATACATCTACACTATTAATATGCTTATAATTCAATATACAGTTGCTGTCAATCAAATGGTCGCCTTAAAGTGACTCAAACAAATCAGTCCCACGTCAGGTTTAGGAAGCTGGAGATTTTGTGCACATCTGTCCTTCATCTTCTCTCCCCTACCTCCTTCCCTCCCTCCCCCCTCTCTCGTTGCCAGGCTGTTCACCAGCAGGGAGGCCTGTAATCCCAGCAGCACTATTGTGCAGACCGGCAGGTATTTCCCCTGCCTCCGGTGAGCAGCGGACTCAACTGACTGGCAGCGCTGTGGGAGCAGGAGGAGTTCTCCTCCTCTGAGGCTGACTTTGTTACTTCTTGTCTATTTGCCAGGCTTTTCTGGAAATACAGAATAATAGACAAATACTTGGGAGATAGTTTTTGTACTGATTTGATACTGTATACTTTTTTTTCAGATTCAGGGGGCGCAGTTGTCATTTTCACACTTAGCGCCCATGATTTTGTCAGTAGCACCCATGGGTGTGTTGGTCTTAAATTGTAGTCAGGCACTTTGCTATCTTGGGGCAGTGCCATTAGCCTTTAAAAACCTACTCTGTTATCATTTACTTTACTCTAAAAGTACAGAACTTAAGTACAATTTTGAGGCACTTCCACACCCAATATTGTACTTCTTACTCCACTCAATTTAGCTGCCAGCTTTAGTTGCTTTGTGGTTTGAAATAATTTTGTAGTGCTTTTACTTAAGTAAGGGATCTGAATACTTCTTTCACCACCGTCTGTTCTCAATGGCGCCGTATTTTCCTGCTATTTAAACGTTGCATTATTCAGATAAACTGATGCAGTCATTCAGATGTTGGCATATTCCCACATTCACATTACAGAACAGGATTAACATTACATTCTGAACAATACTGCTCAGCATTTCTCCTGGTGTGACACATATTGTTTCTGTTGCAGTTAAAGTAGAAATTGAGGGTCCACCTTGCTAAGGACCATATACCTGTCGCTCAGTGAAGGCAAATGTCATAGTAAACTTTGATAATCCCACCAGGCTGTAACAGACATCTGTAATCTCCTGTCACATGATTTGAAAACTAATGCCATCTGTCCCTATTCACTCCCAGTTGCTGTCAAATTCCCTGCTGCGATTTCACTTCATGCGCCAGAAGACCCATTTCCTCAGCAGAAAACAACTTAACCAGTTTGCCAAATCCAACATATAAAAGGCAACAGGCCACATTGAGGTTCACCTGGCTTTTAAAGGGAATGGGAGATGACATTTTCATTTTCATTATGCCTAAGCAGACCTATTACTAACGGAGACTAATTTCATCCCCTTTACCACTTGAACATTACTTTTACATTTACATTTAACTAGCATAGTGAGGTTGAAATGCTCTACATGGACTTGCACCGTGAACTTTAGACCACGTGCTTTAGATTGTTTGCCCCGAATGGCTCAAATCAGAAAAGGCATGGTCTGCAGTTGTGTCTTTTTTATTGTTGCTAGGCATCCACCAAATCACCCGTGTTAAGCCAAACTTTTAATTATTAGCATAAAAAACTTGAATAGATTCAATACTTATTCCACGATGGGTTGAGACAGTTTGCTTCTTAATTTATTAGACCAAACAATGAGAAAAAGAATGATGTCAGGGGTTTCTTTGCTTGGAATTGCAATCAAATGCAAACTTATTTTTTTTGCAACACAAAAGCAGCAAACGAAATGCTACAGTCACTTTAAAAAAAAAAATACAAAAAGCAGCCCCAAGCTGCTAAAACGTGCTCTGTGTGATCAGGCCCTATGTATGTTTGGGATTACCACTTAGTCTCCAACAGATTTACATTCAGGCCCGTGCAGGGGTACACTTATTTAATCCTGACTGATCTGTCCTAGCCAATGAATGGTCATTGTCATGTGTTGGTATGTCTACTTGGGGCCTCCCCATATCCATACAGAGGTTTCCTTAAAGAGGCTGGGGAGCTCACAGGTCCTTAGCAATTTAATTTTTGTACTGCAGCATTTTTCATTTGTTCAGCAACCCAAATTGACTGTGTGCCATTGTTATACCTTTGCAAAATGTCTTCAGGGAAAACAGCTTTACACAAATTAAATGAAATTTTGTAGCTCCAGCCGTCAGTTGTGTTAGTTATGTTAACATCACTAAAATAGGCCCACAAAGTTGAGAGGAAACACACCAATAACGTTGGTTGAAAAATAATGCAGTTTGTCTCAGTTTCAATTTCAGTTTTGAATTGTGTTTTGTCATTTGATATGTGTCCAGTGGTAGAAGTAGCAAAAGTACATCTCCCACCAGTAAGGTTGAAAAATGAAACCCCTAACCCTAACCAGACCCTTATCCTAACCTTTCCTCGAATGGCCACTTGACGCTTCTATATATGTCAATCCTTATAGACCCCCATGTTTAAATGCCCAACTTTGCACCAAAAATAAACATGTAAACAAGAACGGCTTTGGTCTCTTTTGGTCTCATGCTGCATCCCTTTGTCCATTTTTTGATTAGCTTGAGTTTAATGGCTCTTCAGAAACCTACTGGTGACATCACAGAAATTATATCCATGTTTTACAAAGGCTATGGATTTTTTAAAACTATGACCATGTTCTTTTCCAAATCCCAACCAAGCAGTTTTAGTTTCTGAAGTTCAATCAAGCCTTCGCCATAGAGGGGGAGAATCAGAAAACTCTGGTTCAATTTTTTGACATGAGCATAGGTCATTTTTGAAAGATGCTTAAAAAAAAACCTATTCCATAAATATGGGGCACTGTTGTTTAAATTACTAGAGGTGGTGCCATTGAGAGAATGAGAGACAGGGTCTTACCTAAGGTATCACTCACTGCTTTTCTATATAATACTTCTGTGGACAGATGAGTTAGTGATCATATACATGCCAGTGTTTTAGTATCTCTGCATCCAAAGGTTCTTCGTGTAGCTACAGTAAATGTAGTGAGTTAAACTAGGTCTCTCCAAACAGTGTCACACTTCTGTAGCGGCCTGTTAGAAGTTCTGTCCTGCTGCCTGTGGACTTTGCAGCCCTGGTGGGGTGCATTTGTCCCCCCTGCACCGCTGCCCTGCCAGTTGGCAAGCCTAAGCCAGGAAACTGTCAGTGTCAATTGAACTGAGTGGAGGAGGTCCTACTAAAGGAGCCTTGCTAGTTCCAGGGCCCACCTCTGTTTCCAAAGCATGGGAATAAAGAGCTCTGCATTCCACAGGTCTGGGCTGCCAGCTTTCCCCCTGCCCACAGTTCACAGGGAGCCCTGAATGAGATTAACAAAAGCGTTCTGTTGGACCCCTCTTGGCCAGCTTCCACGTCAACAGCTCGCAGGGTCAGGGGTCACACTAACTACATTCATTCCCAGCAGACCCCGTGCTCCAAACACAGGCTGCCAGTCGCACAAACTGCCCAGCTTTTCCTCTAATCCCCCGAGATATGTCTGATCTCTCCACATGTTTCTGCTCAATTAAAGCAATATCACACCTTGCAAATGGAACGAAGAAAGAGAGGGAAGCAGGAGAGACTGCAGCAGCAAAGAGGAACAGAAGAGAGAAATGAGAAAAGCGAATGAATGGAACATGGAGAGTGAAAGGATAATGGAATTATTAATCTGCTTGTGTAAGGCACTAACACATGCGACTGCGCACCTGATAAAACACCGGAGGCAAAAGCTCAATAGTTGATGGGGGACACATGATTGACATGGCAGTAAAGCCAATACACTCATACAGCACACACACCTGCTCGATCTTTCTATTTCTTTAACAGAGATGACTGTTTCTGCATCACATGAGTTAAAGATTTCAATGAAGTTCACACATTTTTAGTAGTTATACTAGAAAAGAAATTGGAAGGAATGAGGAACAAATTGCTGGTGAATGATTAGTTATTCAGTTATGCCTAATCAAATGTATAGAGTAGCTAATGATTAGTTAATTAAGAAACAAAGTTCTATTGAACTATTAGTTAATGTGTTACCCTTAATAAGATTTATCGAGTAGCTAATGATTATCATTATTAACGACAAGTGACTGAGAAACCAAAGAGAAACTCACTTTCTATTGAACCATTAATTGATGAGTTGCTACTAATCAGATTTATACAGTAACTAATGATTAACCATTTGAGAGGTGAGTGAGTAACAAATGAGGAACTAACTGCTAGTGGAACATTAGTAAATAATTAACTCCTTTCCGAATGTATAGAGAAGCACATAATCAGTTAGTCAATAATTCATTGAGAAATAAGTGAAGAACGAATCAGGAACCAGTTCATAATTGACTCACTGTTCAGTATATCCCCAATAATTTTCAATGGAGGACTATATTGTAAGCCCTGCGATAGACTGCCGTCCTATCCAGGGTGTACCCCGCCTCTCGCCCAATGCAGCTGGGATCGGCTCCAGTCCCCCTGTGACCTGGGTTCAGATAAGTTGTAGAAAATGAATGAATGAATGACTATATTTTAGTAATTATGAGTCAAAGAACAGACTAAGCTGTATTAATGAATCATAAAGTAATGATTGGTTCATGAATATATGTGATTCAATAATACTGACCACTTTCTTTATGAATCATTTCGATGAACTACTGAGTAGCACCAACTAGTAATGACAAATTAATTACTTATTATTACTAATTAATTAATTAATAATTACTTAAACATTATCCCCAAATAAAATGATACATAATAATGAACGCTTTCTTCATAAATCATTCCCGATGAACTTTGAACCAGTTGATGAGCAGCACTAAACTAGTAGTTACTCATTAATGACTTATCACTTAAACATTATCGTCAAATAAATCCCTAATTATTTAATCAAGAGTTTATGATTACTTACACTTTGTAACTGGTGCCCAATACTGAATAGTTATTAAGTAGTCCCTTATTAATGAACCACTAGTTTAATATTCCTCACCCGCTTTGTGCCCCTCCAAGTAATGTAATGCTCAGAACTGAATATTTACAGTATAAGTAGTCCCTTATTACTTTAATAACACAATACAACAAAAAACAATGACAGTGGGATCAGTGACAAGTGTTTTATTCATCATATTCAAATCTTATATGTTAATACATTATTATGAGAATCTATAAATATTATGAATGTTATGAACAGAATTCCAGCAAATATCACAATGGGTTGCTTTAGTCCCAAGAATGTTGGCTTGTTAGCAGGTCCATATGCTCGTTAGCAATATGGCAAACTGTTTTCTTCATAGACTCTACTTCATTCACCAGTTCTTGTTTTACACAGTTAGTGTTGGATGGAGTGGATGGTCCAGTCTGTCATAGGTTACTGCAAACATGCCTGTCGAAATTATTAAAACACTGCTTAAAAAAGAAAGAAATACACTTCCTGTATCCTAAGTGGGCATGATCCCATGATGGGCAGGTGTTGTGAATGTCAGGAATAATTTATGTTTATTTTTGTTTTTATAGTTTCTTGGACACATCATCATAGTATAGTGATAGTACCTGGTTTCATGGGGGGTTTGGGGTCTTTCAACTTTAGACCCCCTCACCCAAGCGACCCGACTGGGGGTGATCAATTCCCGGCCTGTGTCCTAGAAGTGCTCATCCACTGCTTGTCCCTCTGGATCCACAGCCAAGCTGTACAGATAGCTCTCCTCTTGCGTACGCCTGTGATGCCCAGGAGAGTTTAGGCCTTGCAGAGTGACTTCCCTGCGAAGCCCCTTCCCCCTACGTCAATGGGAAGGCACCCCCCGTCTGCGGCAATCCTCCACCAGCTCTGTGTATTTTTCCCTCTTTCTCTCACTGGCTTCCTCCATTCTCTCCTCCCAAGGCACTGTCAGCTCCAACATGACGACTTGCTTGGATGTCTCTGAGGATAGGACGATGTCTGGTCTAAGGCTGGTTTCCACAATGTTTTCAGGAAATTTCAATTGTTTCCCCAGGTCCACCCTTAGCTGCCAGTCCTTTGCTGTTCCCAGGAGGCCTGTTTGGGCTTTCGGTCGGGGAGGTGGTTGTACTCCGGCTCTTACGAATGAGATTCCGTGCCTTGGTGGTTGTAAGCGCTTTCTCTGGTCGATGGCAGTGTTGATGGACTCAGCAACTGCCTTCAGCACCTGGTCGTGGCGCCAGCAGTAGCGGCCATCTCCGAGAGCCTTAGGACAGCTGCTGAGGATGTGCTCCAGAGTTCCTCTTCCTTGGCACAAGGGACAGGCTGGAGTTTCAACCTCGCCCCAACGGAAGAGGTTTCACGTGCTGGGCAGGACATCATAGACAGATTGGATGAGAAATTTGATGCGGAGGGGTTCGGCCCTCCACAGCTCGGGCCATGGGATCTTTCGGTCCATGGCTTCTTCCCATCTGGTCCAAGCACCCTGTTGCCTCAATCTCACCCACTGGCTTGCACGCTGCTCCTCAACCCCAGCCCTCTCTTCAAGTTGGACCATGTCCCACCTTTCTTTGTCCTGGAGTCTGTCGTAGTGGGTTGTTGGAATGGTACCCAGCCCTGCACGACCGGTCGCCAGCGATCCCACCAGTACTTTGTGGAACGCCTCCTGGGCCCTCCACTTCCTGCCGGTCCTCCCCTCAATGCCAGCTTTAGCTACCTTTGGGTCCTTTGATTCCCTGTACTGGAGAACCTCCATCGCTCTGGCAAACTTAAACTCCTCAGTAAGGCTGTTGATCGGGAGAGTCAGCTTGTTCCTGTTGCCATAGAGGGCGATGCTGCTTAGGCTTCTAGGTAATCCCAACCAGCGTTGAAGCTAGCTGCTGACACTCCTCTCAAACCCTTCCATGGTGGAGATGGGAAATTCATACACCAGCAATGGCCACAGTATCCTAAGCAGGATGCCATGCTGGTATACCCACTCCTTGAATTTGAAAGACCTGATTTGTCGACTGTAGTCAGCCAGCTCTCCAGCTGCTCGTTGGTTGCCCAGATGGAAGCGGCATCCTTTAGGGAGCAGTCAAAGGTTTTTCCAAGGCTCTTCACAGGTTTCTCTGTGACTGATGGAATCTGGGTACCTCCTAGAGAGAAGTGGAACCGGTCAGTCACCTTCCTTCTTTTCAGGACTAGAGACCCGGATTTTTCGGGCTTGAAGCGCATCCGGGCCCAGGTCGTAAGCCTCTCCAAGCCCTGGAGGATCCATCTGCATCCTGGGACTGACACTGTTGTTACTGTCAGATCATCCTTAAACGCTCTGATGGGGGGCTGACGGACTCCGGACTTGGTTTTGGGGCCTCTGCATTCTGGCTCGGCAGACTTGACCAGCATGTTCATGGCCAGGGCAAAGAGTATCACTGAAATGGTACATCCGGTGATGATCCCTTTCTCTAGTCGGTGCCGCTGAGATGTAACTGTGCCGGAGGTGAACCTCAGGTTAAAGCTGTTATAATAATCCATGATGAGGGCTTTGATGTTGTGCGGGATGTGGTGCCTCTCCAATGCCACCTTCACTAGCTTGTGGGGTATGGAACCATACGCGTTGGCTAGGTCCAGCCAAAGAACAGCTAGGTCTCCTTTCCCCTCTCGCGCCTCTCTGATCAGTTGTGTCACCACGCCACTGTGTTCAAGGCACCCTGGAATACCTGGGATACCCCCCTTTTGCACAGAGGGGTCGATGTAATGGTTCTTTAGGAGGTAGTCTGACAGACGGTGGGAAGGATACTGAAAAATATCTTCCCCTCGACATTTAGCAAGTAGATGGTCCTAGACTGCTCGATGGAGGTTGACTTCTCTTCCATTGGAACCCACACCCCTTCTGCAGATCTCCACTGTTGGGTGACCTTCCCCCTCCTCCAGATCACCCTTAGGATTTTCCACAGATGGTGCAGGAGTGTGGGGCATCTCTTGCACACCAGGTAAGGTACGCCATTGGGTCCAGGTAATGAGTTGTTTCTGGCAGCCTTGACCACAGTTTGTATTTCTTTTCAACTGGAATTTTGGTGTTAAGGTCAGTGGCTGGCACAGGTGGCTTGATCAGGTCTTTACATTCACCACTCCTCCCGGGCTACATCACTATAGGTGTTGTTAAGGTAAGTGTCTACTTCCTCTTTCAAGCATGTGAGATGGCCGCTGTGCTTCTGGCCTAGCAGCTGTTTAGTAAACCCAAAAGGGTTTGCTAGGAATGCAGAACGTCTTTTGGCTCTCTCCTTTGCCCGCTTCCTATGCCACTCTGCTCTGCGGAGGGTAGCAGCTTTTTCCTCAGGACACCGCATAGTTCTGCTGGTCCTGGTTTCTCATCCTCACTAGCACCCTTAAACTGCCTCTC